>WOVY01012778.1:52500-71312 GCA_013436015.1 Rhipicephalus annulatus | reverse complement strand
GCCATTTTTCACGCTATAGATGTGTTTGGTTTATTGGACATTCACTGCAGTACCACTCGATACCAATACAAAAATTTACCTTTGTAAAAGTGACCCCACCTGCAAACACGTCTTGCACAGAGCGAGAACTATGTATACGCACCTCGCCGGCGTCAAATTCAATGGGGTGGGGACAGCGCTTGAAGCCAGACCAGAATAGAGCCCCTGTGGAGGTTTGTCTGCGAGTGTAAGAGGAGGAAAGAACATTCATAAGACACCCCAGGAGTAGGAAAGACAACAGCTTGCGACGTGATGCAAGGTTTTTGTGTTCATAGGCATCACACAAAGACGCAGAGGTGGTGGCTGACCCACCGAGACGTTTTAAGAAAAGGCCAATACGGCCCCATTTAATTATTTGTCGAGCCTGTCCTATCACTAATTAAACCCTCTGTATCATGTATTTTGACTCAACGTGCTATTTTGTTTTAAAATAAATAATACAGTACTGGGTTATCGCACAGCTGGTTTTTGACGAAAATTATAGCCGAGCTCACGCTATACTTCACTGTTAAAAACTACTTACTTCCCACAGTTGCCCGCCGTAAAGGGGGCAGGGTCGTTGCGATAAAACGGATTTTGCCCGTTTTATCGATAAAAAGGACCTCGCTTATTCCTATGGTCGATTGCAAGTCACATGGCTATTGGCCGCAGCTCTAAAGGCCCCCCCCCCAGCATTCAGATGAAAAGGGTGTTTTGAAACATCCACAGGTTTCCCTCCCCAGGGCGAAAATTTCTTTCTACGGCCGTCGCCAGCATCTCGCATGCATCCGCACAATGGTCTGCGTCGTGGACCAATACTTCAGAGAATTGCAGGTGAAGCGTGCGCACATGGACTCATATACATTATCGTCAGCATCACTATCAGCCTTACCAGAAATCACATCTACAAACGCCTGCTCACACCTATTCAGTGTCGGCCACACACCATTTAAATATTTATTGATCATAAGCACGAATTACTTAGAGGATGCCTTGACCTCTTCCCCTCAACTCTTTCAAAAAAGCTCTCGATAAATTATTCTATGCCGACTTATGTTTTCAAGAAGAATGACCTTACAAGCACTTATAACTGGTATTCAAGGTACTAACTATACCAAATGTTGTCAAGAATGACACCTATAAGCCGGATATCAGTGTTAAAGAGTATCGATACCATTGTCGAAAAGGCTAATTTGAGACTGACGGACTTATGAGTCGACTCACTCGGATTCACTCAGATTCAGATCGAGTCATGTGGCTGAGTAATCCGGGTGAGTTGTATACGGTGAGTTTGAGTTCGAGTGAGTTCGGTGAAGGAAAGTTTCTCTGAGTGTGACGCTGAGTGAGTTCCCTAGAGAAAAAAAAAATGGCGATGTGAGCCGAGTCAGTGCGAAGCGCAATCTACATTTAATCAGCAGTCTGAGTGAGCTTCACATGTTTCGTCGCCGACCTATGCGAGCGAGTCCTAACTGAGAAAGCTATAGTAATCTCTCGGAAGTTTAACGAAAAGAAGCAAACGCAAAAACAACACGTGGGCTGCCTCACGTGATCCTTCGGAAAGTTGTAGAGGAGCTGCTTGATCTGGTTGCTATACTGGCT
The DNA here is from genome assembly GCA_013436015.1 of Rhipicephalus annulatus. Classification (NCBI taxonomy): domain Eukaryota; kingdom Metazoa; phylum Arthropoda; class Arachnida; order Ixodida; family Ixodidae; genus Rhipicephalus; species Rhipicephalus annulatus. The sequence goes on along the minus strand of WOVY01012778.1, from coordinate 69,695 downwards.
TTCGAAGTGGAGCCTGGCCCACGCTAACGCAGTCCGCAAACGACCTGGGCCTCTCGTCCACGAGTTCCCGCTTCACGCTTGCAAGAATCTCCACCTACGCAGTACGTTTCACGACAGTACAGTGCTAAAGAAACTGCCAGACACAAGGTGTGTGTGATATAAAAAAAATCGCGGTTTGAAACATTGCACGAGTTGACAAATATCATTTTCTCCTCTTGAGTTGATATAATTCATTTACTCTTTTTTCATTTTTTTTATTCTTCTCAGCCCTTAGCATCAGAACTATAGAAAACTTATTTATCAAATTTTACATCATGCCTAATGGCCTTGCTCACACATTTCGAATTATATCCATGGAGCGAGTCAGCGAAGCGGGTATAGCGATTTCAATTTCACACAAAACGAAAACGAGTTTGTGTTGTCCCGTTTTATTCAATTATCTTAAATAACTATATGATGCGCTTACGAATGCATTTTAACGGGAATATAGAGTTAATGAACTAGTGTAATATTGTGACATTGATCAACAAAATTTTCTAAAAAAAAACAAAGAGAAAGAGAGCCATTACTCTAGCTCTCAACTCATGTACTGCGACCATTACAATTTCGTAGAGAAAAATCAACCTACGTCAGCGACGACAAAAGCAGTCGTTAGATAGCCTAATGAAACGGACCCAGGTACACCCAATTGCCTACACATTGCCTAGCACCCAAATACTATGACAAAACCACAACATTTTGAGATGTGAGTGAAAAGGAGAAGGCTTGGTGAAACCTCGAGCAGAGGATTTGGCAAAATGCTTTGAATTTGTATCACAACTGTGGCTAAAGCTGATATGTTTGTTATACGAGTATATACTGCAAGGAGTACTACAGTTTACAGCCTATATGTTGTGTACAACTACAGTTTATACGTTGCCACTTCCTGTCATTGTGCATTGAGTTCATATGTGTTTCATTTCCCACACAGCTGTTTTTTCTACTTGGCAAATTTTGCTGCGGGATTTGTAGGAGGCCAGAGCTTTGCCAAGCCGCTGTATTGCGGTTTCATTTCCCGCTACCCTTCTATTTCTCAAGGAGAAATGAAAACTTATTTATTTATTTATTCATTCATTTCTTTATATATATTTTCATTTATTATTTGTTACCGCTCCGAGCGACACTACAAAGCAACTGATTAATTGATTGATTGATTGATTGATTGATACGTTGGATATAATGTCCCAAAATTACCATATGATGATGAGAGGCGCTATATTGGAGGGCTCCAGAAATTTTCTAACACATGGGGACACCACACGGTGCTCAACGGGATGCCAGCGTACAACGTTTTATTGGTCACTGCCACTACGGGACAACTTAACTAGTGCCAGAGCACATTAGGAGTAATTAGTTGATCACACCAAACCTTATTGAACTAGCGGGGGAAACAAAGCTATACGTATTCTTACTAAGCTTATCAGCCCTAATAGCCCTGTCACTGGTCCAATAGTGTGAAGAAAGAAAAACACACTAAAATGTGTCATTAAAGAAAAAAAACAGAAAGTCGCACCTGTTCTGTTCAATTAGTAGCGCGAAAACGGCAAATGCTTGCTCGATACAGCATACAAAAATACTGCATGAACTACATTTCATGATTTATACACACATCCAATGTTGGAACTATATACTAATAAACACAGGCCCGTGTTTATTAGTAGATAGTACCACTATAACCTAGGCTACAGCAATGCGGAGAGTTAGCAATCCTATAATGAGCGTTAGTACTAACCATAACCTATAATGGTTTTACATACAAAAGAGCACCGAACAAAGTTTTTGATATAGCTTGTGTTGAACTGGGTTATCACTATCCTTATAACAATCTAAAGAAAGAAACATCAATACTTACGGGCTGGTCACTCTGAAGTTCAACGTGTTCTCCACAAATGAGGGATCTCTGTAAGAAGGGCAAACAAATTGGTAACCTTTACCGTCGTAGCCTTCGAAAAAAGAAGACTAATAAACGTAAGTTAGATTCTTTCAATCACCCCATGGTGAAGCTATGGGGACGGGGAGGGAGACTCAAAAGAATTTTCAGTTTTACATGTGTATCAATACACGCACCAATATAAAAAAGCAGAAAAATGCGTAAAGGGTGATTGAACAGCACACGAGAAACAAAATGATTCTTGGCTAGGCCCCTGATAGAGAAGGGGATGTGGTAGAAAATTTTTGATGAGAATGTCTATAGCCCATTTTGAACGTTCGTTTTCGCGTGCAGTTATTTCAACGTAAAGTCTGCATATGTAACTCTGCCGGCGCTTCAGTTTTAGATTATATGAGCGTAAGTGAAGCGTAGAAAAGTATAAGCGAGACAATTGAGCTAACCACACAGCCTACTCAGTGCGGGCGAGCGTGTCAAGTCGTACGCAGCATGAAGAAGCCGCAGTGGAAACCAGTTTACACACTAAAGAGTGCTTTGCGGGTGTATAACTAGCACTATACGATAAGGGTGTTTTGGAAAAGCAACACACCCACGTCATGGGAGTTTCGAAACAACGAAACACCCATGATGCGAAAGTTTTGGTTTGTCAAAACACCCTCTACCGTAGGGCGTTAGTTATGAACATGCCAAGCAACCTTAAGGCTGCAAACTGGTTTACAGTAACAGAATGGCCACGTGAACTTACGGAGGCTGACGTAATGTTGGTATTATTATTATGAATACCTTTTATTTCTTCAAAAGATCAGCAAATATGGCTAGGCCTGCTGAAGTCAAATGGAGGCTTGAGTGGCAGGGCCTCGCAGGCAGGAAACAAATCCAAACACGTTACATCATTAAAGTTAATCACACACTAAAGTTTATAAGACTAAATACCATGTGCATTGGATCAAAAGCACAGGGCATATAAACAGTAATCATTCCCATTATGCAGTAGTGAAAAAATTAAAAGTGAACAAAAAGCAGAAAACAGTGATGTTTCACAAACAAAGTATCTCACTAAATTTTTTGCTCATAAGTATGCTTGCAAACGAGTGCGTATAATAGTGCGTACACCAGGTGCGCATTACTCATGAAAAGAAATATGCTGTTGCCATTTATTTTGTATTTTTCTTTTATGCGAAAATGCTTGGGGGGCAGTATATTGAAATAACTTGGAACATGATGTGCTCGTGTCCAAGATATATACCTTCCTGAACATCTTGCTCTACAAAGACGGACTTTGGGCCTGAGTGAACGGGAAGTGACATAAGGAACCAGAAATTATTTAGACCACAAATGTTTTAAGACAACCGTTCGTAATAACAAATCATTCAAATTTGGCATTACCAGCATTTCAAAAATGTCTCTCTCAGAGTTAATGTTGAGGTCATAAGATATATTTTTCAAAAGATCAAACGTAATTTGCACTGTCTAATCCGCTGTCCCATCTGACCACACAATGTCCGTAAATAGTTATTCCAAAAGGCAGCATACTGTAGCCTAGAGCACGTGTTATCGTTTTTCGTGCCGAAAACGGCATATAGTATCCTATATTATATTGCGAACAGGACACAGCGCGAAGTCTTTTGCAAACATAAGCGACATGGCTACTACAAGCAAGGCAAACTCTGTCCTCAGAATGTAAGGACTCCCTTCCATCTTTTTGATGAAGAGAAAAAAGTTATTTCTGTGCAGGCTGCAGTTCTAGGTGGCTTGCAGTATCAGTGATAGAAATTCTTTGTTTCTTCGAATACGAACCATTTGGAACAAAGTGCTTATGTGTGCCAATGTGTTCGTCCATTCTATGCGCTGCTATTACGACCATGAGTACACATTGCCTAAATATGAATTCTCTGTTTATTGTTATATTGCTTATTACAATAGGCACACGAACATCATGGCAAAAAAAAAATGGGTACAGCTTCATCAAATTGTACTCACTCCAGGTACTTTAGCGCTTCTTCAGGCCTTTGCTTGAACAAGCCTTCGAATTCATCACGGGCCCACTGTGAATAACGCAGACATTGCTTAATATTACATTGCGGGAATATTGATTAACGTTTCGCCACGCTGATGTATCCGATTGGGTCAAAGTGAAATTTCGCTGCAAATAGCATCTTGGTAGGTCGCCACAATTCTTAAAACTCTTCTCACATGCTTCACCGACCATTAATAACTCCATGTATGCCTTAAGGATGGCAGATGAAGAGACACTTCCGAGTTCATAAAAAAAGTTAACACCTTTTATGATATAATAATCAGAACTGCCCGAAATAAGCTTATTACAATAAAAGTTACCACTACCAATCACACCCAATGAAAAGAAAATGGCTAACAAATACTAAAGTTGTGTACAATATGCTTTGCGATTAACTAGGAGTTGTGCGCTATCATGAAGATTAGGTAATCATTTTCCAACGAGCCTAAAAGAATGTATTCATGAAGTTCTTTCTTTCTCGGTTCATATTAGGTATATTTTAGACAAAAATGTCAAGCAAAAACGTTTCGTGACAATAAAATTTTAATAACGTCAAAACTTAATTATCACTTGAAATAACAGTAGTTTACTTCAAAAGCTCATAATGAAGATCTCGTTAGACAATATTAATTCATTCAAATGTTACAAGCTCTTACGCACATAACAAATAATAATAATAAAGTTCCAGGAAAACATCAAATCGCAAAACATGCCAATTTCCGGTTTTAGGGCAGTTAAATAATAAAAAACATCCTTCGAACATTGTCATCGGCGAATGAAGTTTTCTTGCCCTGTGATTTTGAACGTCTGTAAACGCTTGGCTTGTAACGTCATACTCACAACATCTGTCATTTGTGTTACAAAATCTCAATTGAAAGGGCGAGGGCATAGTTTAAGGGGGCCCTGCAACACTTTTTCAAGTATCCATAGAATGGCTTCACTAAGGAAGGTTATTGCTACGCGGTTCACTAAAAAGGTTATCGCCATGCGGAACCACCACACATTTTCATAATCCATCCTGTTGCAAAGGTTTTTCGCATGCTGCAATTGCATTCTGTTTTTTTCTCGTCCCGACATGAGCGTTGCAAGCTGAACCGGGAGCAATGACACGGGAAAGGAAAATACGCCACTCGCGTCTCGTAACCTTGAACGCTTTTTCTCTTTTCTTCTTCGAATACGCGGCTTCTCACGGCCTCCCGTGGCAGCTCCTGTAACGACCGAGTACGTCATGCTCAAATCAGCCAATAGCTGCTACAACGGCTGTGACGAGTGAATGTTGTTTTTAGTGTCATTTGTCGAGACAAGAGAAAGCAATATTTAGCAAACTTTCAGAAGTTATTGTGAAATCCAGGCAGCGTGTCGTCCTATATTATTTCGCTTGCGTGTTCTCGGGAGCCTGGACTCCTAATTGGCTGCGTTTTCTGACCAGACAAGAGAAAGCAATATTTAGCAAACTTTCAGAAGTTATTGTGAAATCCAGGCAGCGTGTCGTCCTATATTATTTCGCTTGCGTGTTCTCGGGAGCCTGGACTCCTAATTGGCTGCGTTTTCTGACCGACAAAGTGTTGCTGGGCTTCTTTCAGGGCTTCAGACAGTCACCAGCATAACGGGCCGCTCAAACGGAGTGTAATGAAACCACAGACCTGCAACGTGTGCTCGATGGCATTGGGGAAGTGCTTGAGCGTGCAGATGGGGATGGATTTCTCGGGCGGGTCGTGCGAGGAGGAGTACGACTCGGACAGGTGGGGAACCACCACCTGGACGTTGCCCTTGGTACCCAGGGTACCCGACTCGAGGAGGGGCTTGCTCATCTGGACGCACCGGAGGTCGATGTAGGTGCCTACGACGACACCGGAGTGATTCAGTCCCGTGCAGATTTAGTATTACGTATACGCCCCGAAACTACGTATTTACGTACTTACGTAAATATACGTGTACTATTATAAATGTATACGCACAGAAGTTGCCAGCAAATGGCTTAGCCTGAAGATTTTGAGACGGGGAAATGAGAGAGGGGAGGCGTGGAAAGCGGGTTCAGCCAACGTGTTTTAGCAGAGTGTCGAAAATATCAAGGTGAACGCCTGATTAGCATTCAAGCAGGTAAAATATTTCTTTTTTACTTCACAAGTTCGAGTTCTGTTATAAGACGTGTAACCTTGTTATCGAAAAACAGCATAATAAAAATTTCCGTTATGTACTAAATATATTTGCTTTGGAGACGTAAGTTAGAAGAATAGACTGTTGGGTGAGTTGGCGATTCACAACTGATAAATATAACGCAAAAAATGAGTAACAACAAGAAGAAAACTGCAAGGCTGGTACGCCTATGATGTCTTGAATTATAATGACACGCTCGCTTCAGATGTGGATTAGCCTAATGGTGCACTTGTTGATATGCAAGCATCTATACGTACCTGCAAACTCAAAAATAAATTGTGGCTGAAGGCGGCGGACAGTTGGGCAATAGAACTAAAATTTCAATAGCAATCTTACAGACAAACATTTCAGATTAAGGTAGAGCCCCACTGTAACGTTCCTGTTCATCGCATTTCCTCAGATGTATCGAGAACCCTGCTGTTACGTCACACCTCTGGGACCGTTCCCGCTAGATAGGTGGTTGTGTGTCCTCCGAGCCGGCATGGGATCAAAGAACACGGTGGCCATATTGACTTTTATTGCAGGTTGACTTCGGTTGACCATAATATTACGCAAATGAGAGACGCAGATAACAAGCATTTCGGGTTGCGCTAACAAAAACTTAGCGTTCAAGACCCGAACCAAAAACATGGCGTCTGTGATGTAATTGCTCGCGAAAGTAAGGCCTTTGACAATGGCATTTCCGTCGGTCGTTTCGTGGGCCAGGGCCAAAGTTATTCGGGGAGGAAATGAAATTAGTTGGAGTTGCGCGGTTCGACACTTCGTTCAGGTGTTTTTGTGTGCGCTTATTTCTTTCCCGCCTGCATATGATGCTGTCTTGACAATAGCATACGCATATTGATTACATAACTATGAATGATGCCGTTCGAAGCATAGTTTCCTTGAACTACCTAGTTCATGGTACAATCCCTCAGCAACCATGGTAATTATGGGTAGTACATGGATTTGCCTAGCCTTTGTTCTTTCGGGCCACCCACTTGTGGCTTCGTTTCTGCACTGTTTCAGATTTGTTTATAAGGAAAAAAATTAACCGTTATGAACTTCGTGACCTGGTTTGAATCAATAAGCCAATAGGGTTATGTTGTTAAGGTGGATTAAGGCTGATTGCCATTCATGACAAAGTCGCTCCAAGCCACGTGAAGCAAAACGAATCCAACAATACGAATATTAGGCAAATCCATGTACTATCCATCATTCCCATTCCAGGCGCTGCAGCTCCCATATACACTAGCGCCAAAGTTCCCTCTAGTCTAGTTATAGAAAACTTTATGATTCTCAGATCCTCATTTCATTCAGTCGGTTTGACTGTTGCCGAGTGCGCCACTGCACGCACCAGAGACGAAATTCAGTCGGTGGTACCGGGAAGACAATCACAATATTGGGTGCTCTCACATTCACGAGGCTTTCGACTGCCTAATATAAGCCATGGCTGTACGACACTACGCGAACGGTGCTACGTCATCGCCTCAAGATGTCTGCGCACGTGGGCAGTGCCGTAAGTATAGTAGACAGAAAAAGACAGAACACCGACCAAGAACGTGTCAAAAATATAATAAAAGATGTTTCGGCTTTCTCCCGAGAGCCTTGTTTCACTAAGCTGAGAGGCTGAAGCTTACGGCTTAGATAAGCTAAAATAATCGCTTGAGGCATCTTGCATACGACCGGTGTAGATTGCCGGCGTTGGGGTTGAGCATGTTGCTCATTGTCTGGATACTTAAAGATTTCAGATAGTGTTGTTTTGTGTAGTTCTTTTCTCGTGCAATAACGGAAGCACGGTGCCAGTCGAAGCAGTGGGGCATTTTTCCTGCCTGTTCTGTGAGAGTGCTTTTACCGAGGAAGAGGAAAGCTCTGAACGTCTACCTTTTCTTTGCGTAGGGGTACAGCAATACCGACAGCGTCCGTCTTTCAGTGTTCGTAGAAAGGACACACACAGCGGGCGGTATTTTCATTTCGAGTCGGTCAACCCTGTAAGCCACAAACGGTCTGCGACCTTTTCTTCAATAAAAAGAGCCTGAAGAATTCGCACTAAGCCAGAGGACTTCGACTCGGACCTAGCATGCATCCGACGTGAACTTTGACACACTCTTGGTCTGCGTCCTGTCTTTTTCTGTCTACTGTGCCATTTCTTCCCGACCAGATGAGATTTCGACCAATTATCGACTTCAGCGCCATAAGTGATCTCCAGCGAGGTTTCGGGCAGAGTAGCCTTATATTTATAAACAGGCATGACTGTGCATGTTCTCCGAAAATGTGTCTTGCTGCTTGAGCATGAGTGTAGACTACACGTAACTTTGCATGGTTATTATTTTGATAGCGTATAAGAAATGAAATAAAATTTTGTACCACTAAACATTTTCCCCCTTTTCCTCGGTTTTCGCGTGTCGCGGCTGTGAAGGTTCTATGTTGAGATCCTTTTAAAAACGATGAAGATGGTCTCTACTACCCAGAAAAAATGTGGAACACCGAACCAGAATGTAAAACGACTGGGTGAACAACCCCATCTTCTGTTTCCTGCTCCTTCTTAGTTGTTCCCATTTTCACATTACCGGGCACTTACAAAATGCTGGATGACGCTTCAGCTGTGCCTCAAGCCTCTCCGACTGAATCCAAGAGTCGAGCACCGTAGTATCAGCAATGGCGCATGTGCAGTAAAGGTGATCATGCCGCACACTATAATGAACTGCGTTATAAGCCGTTTCTCAACTGAAAAAGAGCCGACTCACGGGAGTCGACGTTGTCTAGCGCGTTGGCCACTCCGTCCAGGGCAGCGAAGAAGTCGTCCGTGTAGATGTGCTCGGAGTCGGGGCCAACACGGTGGCAATGAGAGACAATTTTCACCTCTGGGTTCATTTTGGCCACGGCCTTCGCTGCAGTGACAGACTTCAGTTGCTGGGGAAAGAAGAAATGGTTGAGCAAATTCGATTGCCGTTTTGAAAGAAAATGTATCGGTAGTATTTGCTGACTACACGAGTGATTCCCAGAGGAGATGTGTGAAGCGTTCTAGCGTGTAGACGTTAGAACGTCTAGGGGAAGTCACTGCATGCAAGTAAATAGTGGTGATTCTTGGCCAATGGCGATGTATACTTGGATATTGGCGGCTAAATAGTGAATCGGGATCGTAAGACTGCTGGCATGGAAACCACCGCTGGTTTCACCAGTGAATACAGACACGAGACGGCAAACAAATTGGGGCACCCTTATGCCTCACCTCTAAAAGTTGAACGTGATAGCGACATTCTTTTCCTAGTGCGTACTCTTAAATCTTGGTGTATGAAATCTCTTCGAACTTGCTATGCACCCACTACGTGTTCTTATGGGTGCTGTAGTGTGAGTGCCTTTTGTAGAGGGCGACTGGCTCCAAACTATGAAGTCGTTATGATAATCCCATGTTCTGACGCCCGACGGCAAAGTACGCCTGTATCACACATTATTACGGCAATATTTATTATTGTGAAGCATGTATACAAGGCACCTGTGTTTTTAAAGCATAAAAGGCACTTTCACTGCACGTTCAAGCAGGGGAAGGTATTTTCCTCGTATTCTCAAGCGGAAGCGGGAATTTGCGGTAAAACAGCCGCTTGCGAAGCAGACCCAGAATTTAATAGTTTATTTGCACCTTTTTCGATTTTATGGTCACGCAGAGATGATTTTTCGCTCACCACCAGTGAAGCCAACTTCAAAACTTTTCGCGAAACGAAGTTTTCAACGCTACCGCGTTAAAATTAAACTGAAGTAACTTAGTCCACCAAACGGTTATGAAAGCCGCAAGAATCACGTGCAAGTAACTCGTCGCACATTTCTTAGCAGTCCGCTGTGGTGGTGTGACAGTAACGGTGCTCGGGTGCTATGCCAGAGGTCCCAGGTTCGATTCCAGCCTCAATGATTACACTTAGATGGAGCTAAAGTGCCATAGTTGCGTGTGCTGTGTGACGTAAGCGTGCGCTAGGACACACCAAATGGTCTACATTTGCGCAGCCCTCCACTACGGCTTCCCCCACATAATCATATAGTGCTTTTGGCACGTAAGACGCTTGATGTCAATATCACGCTTCAGTGACCACTGAATGATATGTTGCGTTGAACAACAAAACAGACTGCTGAGTAAGACACATCTTGTACTTTTTGATCAAATTGTATGCCTCAGCAATTACAGCACACCACTGATGCTATCTTCACAGTCTAGAAGGTTTTAATTCTCTTGTTAGCACCCGCAGGAATTCACCTAAGCATTACATATGCATGCATTATTTGTCGCGATGACATAGCTCCTAGCAACCCTCTGAGGTAATACTGTCGCCTATAGCCTTGGAGGCTGTCGGAGAAGCCAGAGATTTTGTGTCGGGCTTGAGTAGTGTCCTCCTTGCTAGTAGTGATAGGGGTGGCTTTTTTTTCTAGTTAGACCACTAAAAATACTGCGTCAAACACAACAAGAGCTTTCATCATCATCATCATCATCACCAGCCTGACTACGTCCACTGCAGGACAAAGGCCTCTCCCATGTTCCGCCAGTTAACCCGGTCCTGTGCTTGCTGCTGGCAATTTATACCCGCAAACTTCTTAATCTCATCTGCCCACCTAACCTTCTGTCTCTCCCTAACCCGCTTCCCTTTTCTGGGAATCCAGTTAGTTACCCTTAATGACCAGCGGTTATCCTGTCTATGCGCTACATGCCCGGCCCCTGCCCATTTCCTCTTCTTTATTTCACTATATGATATCCTTAACCCCCGTTTGTCCCCTAATCCACTCGGCTCTCTTCTTGTCTCTTAAGGTTACACCTACCATTTTTCTTTCCATTGCTCGCTGCGTCGCCAGCATATCACAAAATTTGTTATTGACATATATGTGAAACAATAAACTTAGTAAGCATATTGCTTATTTAGTCTGCAATAACCAATAATCTGCTGCAGCAGTATTCATTATTTCTAAGCCCTATAGTGTGTTTCAGCATCAAAAATGGCTGTTTTCAGCATCTCATAATTAAACGTTTGCCTGTATTATTTGAAATCATATTATCCTAAACGCAGGTTTTTAAGTAGCACTATTTTAAATTTCGCTTTTCATACAGCCGAAATGGGACTTTGTATGCTTCTAATATTATACAGAGCAGGGTGGTAAGTGATTGTGGGTGCTGTAACAAGCGAAGGCGCCTAGACAATTAAAGCGGCCGATTCATACTCACACCAACGTCCCACGGTCTGAATAGGAACTGCCGGTTCAGGTTGGAGCGCTCAATAATGTCCATGTCCGTGACGTAGACACAGCCACCGCCCGTGCCCAGGCCCATCATAGCGAAGTTTTTGAGCAGTTCGCAACCGATTGCCCCCGCACCAACCTGCGTTTGAATGTACACTCTCAATCACGTCCCTCATACGGTGCTAGTTATGACCGGTAAACTAGATGAAAAAAGGCGTAGTGTCCTAGATATATCTTGCACTCTTTGCAAGACATCATTAGGAATGTAATGACACTTCCACTCCTTTCTTTCCAGTCTCATGTTACCGTCCCTACGCGAAGTCACTGCTGCCTTTGCGCTAAACCCACCCGATTGGGTGGGAACTGTCTAAGTTATTTGATAACCTTTCGATCAGATTATACGTAATCAACGTAAACAATAAAGTCAGTTCTGGAGCTTACGTGCCGCTAACGATAACGCAGGAACTTTCGACGATCACTTCAATGTGTAGAAGCCAATTCGCTTAACCGCTTGTCAGTTTTTCGACGCCGACTCCCTGTTCACCGTTACAGTGTACCGCGTGCATTTCTAGCTTGCAATTTAAGTTTTCTGTTTTCCCGCCAGAAGTTCGGGCAAATAAAGACTCACGCACTTCCAGTTCTGTTGCAGTTTTCTGCACTATCACGACGACCCGACAATACTTCAATATACTCGACACCAAAATCGTCGGTGCCGTACACTCAAACAGTAGGAAAATCTGCTTCCGCTAATGAACCTAACTCAAGTACGATGTATAGGTATGCTAATCAATATTTTGTACAGCGCAAATGAATAATTGCATCAAGAAGGCAGACACAATTGTGCTGTGCGTTTACCTCTTTTGTCCAGTGTCCGTCTCTCCACGCTCGAAGTCTTCCACGAGTACCAAATGGAAGAGTGCTTCAACGGCTTGTCAAGGCCATAATGATGCACGGTGGGCGACACATTTGTATACGAAAGCCTCAATAGAAACATGCCAATGAACGTCGCCCAGTTACACTTACCACTCTTTATTAACAGATAAAAATGTTTTCGTTGAAGCTGATGTCATAGTACCAACAAGCCTCATCTAAGACCTTGAGCTTCGATATCACGCCCTTATCGTTCATCATGACCTACATAGAACAAAGGAGCGAATACCAATCCTCATCTCTACATAATTGTAGTTGCACAATACTCACCAGAAAGTATTTCTGTGACGCCAGTTTCTCCTGCACATCCGCTCCAAAGACGCACGCTTGAGCAGCATACCGCGTGTTTGCCTGGGCAAAAAAAAAAAGAAAACGCGACAAATTATGAGTCACCACATATGGTTACAACAGTTACAACCTGCACTGAATCTTGCGCTGTGTATCCGTCCCTTGTCTGTATTGGTCATAAGCCCTCAAACTCATGAGCTGCACTAAGTTTTATTCTGAAGGTCAAGACGTGACCCAAGTTTCATGGGAAGTGCCCAGGATTAACTTCACAGCCCATAAGTAGCCTCAGCTGCATTAGCCACTAATATACCCCAATATTCGGGGGTCACTTGCACAAGTTTTTTTTTTTCACACAATTTTTTTGCTGTCTTCATCACTAAGACTATATATTTTTTTATTCTTTTCCAAATATGTTTTCATAGTAGCCTTGTCTAATCATTCTTACCATGGTTTCTACGTGTTTTGCTGATTTGTTCACGCATTACGTATATGATATGTTTCTGTTCAACCAATGTGACTGCTCATTTTACGAGGTGACCAGGTTTCCCCAAGCTGCTCAATCCAGCTTTCTCGCCCGATCTCCTCGCAACCTTCTTGCAAAACAAACTCAATTAAATTTTATTTACCGATATTCGACTGCCGCGTATGCCACCGTATTCGATACTGCACGTGCCACAATATTCACGGATGCGAGCAGCCGTAGTTTGATGAACCGCGAGAATGTAATTAACATACTCATGGGTTACCTGAAAGAGTATCCCCACCTTCATAGGCTGCACATGACCTGAAGTTGAGCGTTGCACAGCCCTGTTATTTAAAGTGGTGCCGCACCTCATTTTCGTATGTCACATGTACATCAACTTTAACGTGTGAATTATTGAACCACCTCGAGCTACATGTTCTGAATTATTAATGGTCATGCATAATGTAAGTGGAAGAAAAACAACGCAAAAGACGGAGCACTACAAGAAAAAAAAAAAACTGCCAGGCCTGCGCAGAATGCGCTGCACAGTCACATCGAATGGTGAAAGAGCGGCCTTTCAGAGCCTTTTTTGAATCCTCTTTCGGTAACTGCTACAAGCACGCTTTCTGGGTACCCACTACGCCATAAATATTCATGATTTACATGCACTATGCAATCGTTCGTCATGCTACGGAGAAGCGTCGTATCTGCTAAACACTTGCAAGGAATTTTGCGCCAATTGTTCAAGCAGTGGCTGACGACGATGAGTAGTTTTGCGTGAAGTTGGTATACACCTCAGTCAATAGGTGATCAAGAACCAGTCTTCTGATGCTTTGGAACATTCGACGACGCAAACGTTACGCGAATCGGATTGTGTGACGCCTAGTTGTTTCTTTTATGTTCTGAAATGCTTTATTACTCATATTAACGCGATTACTTTCCCGACGTAAAGCTTGCCTCAGGCAAGTTTGCAAGCGAGTTCCAAGCACTGGCATGGCTCAGTGGTAGAATACTAGGCTGGTACGCAGGGTACCCGGATTGTAATCCCACTGTGTCCTTTGTGCTTTTAATTCACAGTGTCATGTTTTTTTTTAATTAGTGCAATCTGGTTAGCGACACCGGCGGTGGTGGTGACGGACAACTAAGGCGCCGAGCGGTACCCGTCTTGTATTCTGATAACAGATTTCGCTGTAAAGCCGGTGTGTACGCTAGTGCCCATTGCTACGGCTAGAAGCGCAGCTGTGCTCTTCGTTTCAAGAGCGCTTACTAGATGGCGCGCCACTACTTAGGTGACCGGATTGTGTGATGCCTAGTTGTTTCTTTTATGTTCTGAAATGCTTTATTACTCATATTAACGCGATTACTTTCCCTTTGAGAAGCGATTGAGAGAAATGGGGGAGGAGCGTTGGGCTAGGAAGGTTTTCAGCTACTTGTACATGAAGAATGTCGATACAAAATGAAGGAAGCGAACCAGGAAGTTGACTGGTAGATACTTAGAAAACAGCAGGTGGCCAAACCCAAAAGAACTTTCGGTTAAGAAGAAAGTGAAGGAAACGGAGACTGACATGTGGAGAATGGGCATGATTAAGAAGTCTGCACTAGAGATCTATCGAACTTTTAAGCAGGAAATTGCCAAGGAAAGGATCTATGACAATACTCGGGGTAGTTCTCTACTGTTTGAGGCCAGGACGGGAGTACTGCGAACCAAGACATATCGGACCAAATACGAAGGGGTAGACACAGTATGCAGTGCGCGTGGAGAGGAAGAAGAAACTGCCGAACACTTGATAATGTTCTGTAAAGGGCTTCACCCAATAGTTCAGGATGATGGCGCAGAGTTTTTCAAAGCACTGGGGTTTAGGGACAGCGAGGGCAAAATAGACTTTACGCGGGTAGACTTAACTAGAAGGAGGTTATCTGATTGGTGGCTAAAGTCAAGGCACGAGTGAAAATTAAACCCTTCACTGCGAAGTACGAATCCTCAGCTTCACTATTTAAAGAAAAAAAAAAGATAAATGTAATGGTTAGTTCACTAAGTATTACGGCTAGGTGGCGTTAGCCGCCGCCCGATCTAAAGGGTACCGCCACATCCATCCATCCATCCATCCATCGACTCTCGTTCCATGCTCGGCACGTGCTCTAGTTCGGTAGGACACCGCTAGGCGGCCGCGGCTCACTTCCTTTCTCTTTCGCGTGACATCACCCAGTGCGTGTCGATACCGCTACTTGCTGTGAACACCGCTCAAGCCTAGGTGGCGGCGTGGAGGGCTCGCCACGCGGCTGCAGCGCAGGCTCACCATCGGGACCCTTCTCGCACTTTCCACTACATCTGATAATTGAAGGTCATCTGGCTTTGTACTTTACGGATTACAAAGTTATCATACCAAAAGGAAAACGTTCCTCTGAGCTTAATGTCATCCGTGAATAGGCTCTTGAATAAATTGTATACACTGCATCAGTATACAAATATGTGTATATAGTACAGTCATATGTAAATAATAAACAATGTGTGTATAACGTGTATATACAATTGACGGTTTACCGGATTTAACCTATGGAGCGAGCTTCATCATCATTCACTTTGTGCATATGCGGGAATTTCTTATCAATGATTTTCATAAACAATGAAGTTCTTTGCCAAAGGACGTGTCTTGCGTTGAAAAGTGTTGGGTAGAGAATGGGCATTTCAGCTGAGTAAAAATGGGTATAATGGAAAGAAGAAGTCTTCTTAGGCTGGTGAGGAAACACCAATAAATAAGAGAATAAAACGCGAACTCACCAACGCATTCGCACTTCTTTCAGTGACGCCACCCGTCTGCGGAAGGCACTCGAGAGCATCAAAGTAGAACCACTGTTGGATCGGCGTAAACTTGCTACTGCAAGCCTGAACAAGTTAGAAAGTAGGTAATCACTAATCGTGGTAACCCACGAGTAAATCCGAATTCGTATGTAGTCATCTTCCACTGAATGACTAGAGTACAATGGTAGGACCCAGCACACATTCAATACTTCATCTGAAGTACAAATCAAGTTCACATATGAATTCAATATCTGTCACGCTTTACAGCTATTCACGTTAAGTGGAGAAGTAGAAATCATGGAGAGCAGCATGTACCGTTTCATATCTCACCCTGCCTAAAAGCGCGCTAAGAAATTATTAGATACTAATTACCGATAGGTTCAACTTCGCATTGTGTCAAAATAGTGATATTCGTACAAGCCCACAGAAGTGTGTACAATGCAATGAGCACACAGACATCTCCAAACACTGCGCTGTAAAGCTTCAGACGTTCTTGTGGCATTATTTATTATGCATTAGGTTCTTCAACTTAAAGAACACTAAAGAACAAAACGATTTTCTCTGTATTCATAAAATACTATTGCACAATCCCTAAAACAAAACTCTCACTGCGCCACGACGCTTAGTAAGGTAGAAAAGGCGCTAAAAGAAAATGCGGGTCACGATGCATTCCCGCACCAAACACCATGACGTAAGAAATTTCGAAGGCGTATATTGGGCGCTAGTTATCTTCCAATCAATAAAAGTAAAGTACACTCTGGTTGGCTTAGAATTAGCATATAACGCGCGGTGTCGTCTCTTCTTCTGTCCTTGTCTATATTTTTGCGCTGTTTTTACTTCCTTAGCATCTAAAGTTCGAGCTGATTTTATCAGGCCAGTGCCAGGAAAATACCAGAAATACAATTTTGAATTTCCCACGTCACACGGGGAGATTTCGGCGCAAAATTTAAAAAGTAAAGTTCAACCTGCATTTTTTTTTTCGACTAATAAATGCTCAAGTTATGATAGTGAAACATATGACGTTAGAGTTCTCAGGGTGCATTTTGCGAACATAAGTGAAGCCATTGCTCCTTTTTAGTGTCCCTTTAAGCAATCACCGTTTTTTTTTTGAAGCCCACAGCATAAGAAGCCATTGAAAACTCGTGTTTTTCAACTTGAACGCATTTATTTGAAAAGTGAGGGCCGCTTTAAAGAATGACGTTGGTTTGGAAAATCATTTTTCCAGCTGGGCTTTACTTGCTGGTTGAACTGTCGCACATTGTGCTTTTATAAATGAAGGAACGAGAATTCTCTTCACTGTAGTTGTGACGTTTCTAGAAAACAATAAAATATGTGTTTAGCTTGATAAACCGGCGTTATATTTTTGTACAAGGATCAATGAGGTACGTGTGCTTCATTCGCAAAGTTTAGATTTTTCAGA
>WOVY01012778.1:0-50000 GCA_013436015.1 Rhipicephalus annulatus | reverse complement strand
GCCTCTTGATTTGGATCAGGAGGGTTTAAGTATTTAAGAAAGCTGGCTGGCGCGCTCCTTGCCTTCATGACTTCCTGGGCAGCAATGCCTCCGATGACCGCCTGAATGGGACACAGGGAGCCCGCCGACACGCAGGCCATCGTGGTCAGTAGCTTCTCGTCCAAGCCCGCCAGTGGCGAGGACAACAGCTCATTCGTTGCCTTGGCGATGCGCACCACCTCAGCTGCGTCCTCCTGCATCAAATAAGTGAAATTCGGGTCGCTCAAACGCAACGTATTCTCCGTAAACAGGAATCACCGACACTAAATGATCACTTGACTGAAACAGCAGTGCCCCAACTGGTTGTGTTCGGCGCCAGCCACACCGAGGGGTCGAGGGGTGGAGTCCTCCTTCACATGACAAGTGATTCGCAGTCATACAGTTTCATAATATTACTAGGGGGAACTGGTGCTGCGATCGTTCAGTGACCATGGGAATGATGGGTAGTACACGAATTTGCTTAGCCTTCAAGCTTGCGAACATGAAACGCACTTGTGGCTTTGTTTATTGATCTGGTTTGGTTTTGGTTTAATGAAAGAACAGACTGTTTTGAACTTCATGACCCGACTTGAAGTGGTGAACCAAAAGGTTAAAATGGTGCAGCTTCATGCCTCGCAAAGCCGAACAGAGCCAATAATATGGAGATAAGACGAATCCGTGTACTATCCATCATTCCCATGCTCGCTGAATCACTTCGTGTTGCAGCTCGCATAGAAACTATCGCCAGAAGTTCCTCTATAGTGTACATATAGGAAACTATGTTCGCAGTAAGCGGGAACTGACTTTGGCTGAATGACCTAGGTCAAGTAGCTATGGCTCACTAGGTGGCCAGCGTTGTAATGTACCTCTATTCCACAAATTAATTGACACTGAGATTCTTTTCCAATATCCATAGCCATCCTCAAAGGAGTAAACAATTTTTTTACGTCCACGTAAACAAGGGTTTGCGGTATGTGACCTTATTGTGAGAAATCTAGGACTCTTAATAATTGTCTTGAACAGAATAATTACTCAATATTGGCACTTAGCACACGTCTGGCTCACTTAATGTACTGTTTTTCGACCACGTGTATTAGACCTATTCCTCTATCAGTGTGACGGCATGAGCGTCTTTCTTAGAGGTGATGGTTTGCAGTGAATGATGGCCAGAAAGCGCAACATTTTTTTTCTTAAAAAAGGAAAATCTTGTGATAATCAATGCCATTTTTGCCGAATAGAAGACGAAAAATAGTGCTATCGGTGCAATATTAATGCAAGGTCAAGCCAGGTATTGATTTTGAAAGTCAAATCACAGAGAACACCGCGGTGTTCATGGTGTCTGGGCAGACAAGGCTAAACAACGCCAAACGGTGCGAAGCCCGCATGATCGATTTGCCTTGGCCTAACAGGTACACGAGAAATGCACCAGTTACTGCAAGTTTAACGCACCTGTTGGGGCGCCAGTTCGTCATGTCGCAGGAAAATGGGTAGGCTTTGCTTAAGTTACACTGGAGGTACGCGTTCCACCAATCATACTTCAAAGGGCGCTGGATAAAAGTTCGCAGTTTGTACACTCTTTTGAAAGTTTGGGAGCATTGTGGCTGGGTTTGGCACCGCCGTGCTATGACCTGCCTTCAGTATAACCAATGCCTGTTTTAATGAGAAAACTACGCTTAACAATACCTGAATATAGTAGTAAATCGCGATTTTTTTTTCAGTTGTTCATTAGTCTCGCAGAACTTCTGATTCTGCATTGGGGTCTGGGCAGACTGGGCGAGTGAAGTAGTTCAGAGTGTGCGGAGACTAGGTCTTACTGTTAGTGTACCGGTGTTGGTTTGCATTCTACCATACCAACATGTACTTGCGCTCCTAAGTGCCCTAGACTTCATCTGAAAGAAACCAGCTTCCTGCCTCCAGCGCAACCAAACCTGATCATGCAGCATTCTAGACTGCCATGTAACACCACTCCTCTCTTTAGAGTCGCATAAATAAATAATATATAACTAAAAAATAAATAAAACGCCCGGTGTGCGCGGAAGGCGCAGCAAAGTCACAGCGAAAGCTAGAAGAGCGGCCTTGCAGAGCCTTTTCTAAACACCCATTGAGCAACTTATGCAAGCACACTTCCTGGGTACCCACTAAGGCATTAATAATAGTTATTTCTGCGTAGCTGATCAGCATTTGCTATGCTATTTTTCGTCATTCTCCTGAGAGGCCTTGTATACGCTAAACACTTGCAGAGAATTTCGTGCCAACAGTTCATGCAGTGGCTGACACACGATGAGGAATTATGCCTGACTGAAGTGGGTATGCGCCACAGTTAATAGGTGACCAAAAACAAGCTTTCGTAATGGCTTAGAGCAATGGACGACCCACTCGTTACGCAATTCGCTTTGCGTGGCACCTCGTTGTTCCTTTGCTGTTCTAAAACGCTTTTATTAACGCAATTGCTGTCCCGACATCAAGCCTGCCTGAGGCAAGTTTGCGAACAAGTCCCTAGCACCAGCGTCGTTCAGTAATAAAATACTGGGCTGGCACACTGTGGACCCGGGTTCAAGCCCCACTGTGTCGATAGTCCTACGTTTCTTTTTTTTTTAATTTTGTGCGTTATGGTTACGGACACCGGCGGCGGTGGACAACTATGGCGCTGCGGGTCACCCGATTTGTGATCTCGTAAAAGCTTTCGCTGTAATAAGTGATGAATAGTATCAACAACTGTTGCACAAAAGGCACAGACCTTGTCCCATGGGCGCGGCAAACGGGAGTGCTTCTTTTGGAAAGCATGCAGAGCTTGGAAACCGACATGCAGCAGGGCTGGGCGATCTGGCTTGGCGAAGCTCGGCGAAACAAACACGGGAGACACTAGGGACTCCTTCAAGGGTTTCTGAAAAAAAAAATGTTGTCATTCGTGCAACCTTTCAGCCATCCACTATGCATCACTACTGAAATGCTTGTTGTCACGTATACAGTCAAATCATGTTAAAGAGCTTTCTTTCGCGGAAAATATATGTTTTTACTCAAGCAGAGACTGCAGTTGTGCAGCGCCTGCACCTGAACCTTGTAGTTTCCAAATTTGAACAAATAAAAGGAAGGTTCACTAAGCAGGCAGCAAAATTTTCGCAACTTTCGAAATTAATGCACAGTATAGATTCCGAGAAACATGATGTATATAACTACAGAGCAGGAGTAGTTCTTTGCAGTGGCTAAAGCTGCTTAAAAGTCGATTGAAAAGCGACAACGTGAGAATACGGCACGGATAGTTAGTCTCGAGCAGTGTTGCATGCATATGTAGTTGTAAGTATAGTACACCCGTACGTCATCGTACCAGTATATTTGATATACAATGCCACCTGGGTCTCAAACAAACCGGTGATCTATTGAGGAGGGGCTGGAGTGCCTGCGGCAAACATTCTTAAGTTTTTGCTGGCCACTTGCCGCGGCCCCTAAGGCGGGAAGCGTATACTCGTAGCATTGCGCAAGTTACGTGCAATTACCCTTTCATATGGTCGTTTTGGGATGTTAAAACCCACATATCGGTCAATCAATCGATCACTCAATCAATCAATTATTCTTCGTCTAGGTTAAACGTGGTCAAAACCTTTGCCCACTGTGGGTTACATCCCTAGGCGAAGATGCTATGAATCATCCTCATTTGCTTGTTGACCTGGCTTGCCTTGTAGCGTGGGCTCAAGAGTGGGACTGATAAGGCGGGCCTGCCATTGCTCGGCGGCTAGTTCGCTAATGGGCTGTACGTCAGTGACATCACCGCACGTGATGACGTAAAAAAACTTGTCGTAATCGCAATATTTGTAGTACCTCATCGCAAGTGAGTTTTTAAAGACGACAAAATTTCATGGGATACCTAAAGAATGAAATTTCTCCATGACTATCTGTCTGTCTTCTACACAAATCAGTGATCCAGCTAAAGTTCAAGCACTTGCTAAATACCCAGCCATCTTGAACTGGCGACCGTGTTTGTTCTTTTGACTGTCGATAAAAAAGCGAATATTACGCGTATCTGCGGAGCAGTATGAGTATTTAGGTATTCAGCGGTGTGATCCTTCACTAGAAAATACTGAGACACGTAATTTAAAGACCCCAGTGTTTCTTAGGTTGCGCTGAAAAAGCGACGCTATGCACGAAACAAGCCCGCCGCGGCTGACGAGTATTGTCTTATGATGACATTTGCCGCGAAGCACGTGGATACATAACCAATTTTCAACTAGTGGACAAATGCCCTCCCTTAGCGAGCAATCATAGCTTTCCGAGCACTCTCCTAGACTGCCATATATTTTGGGCAACGAGCTAAATAAGGTTGTTACCGCAGAATGCAAAGGCGCAATACAGAAAGACAGCAAACATACAAGGACTAACTTCAAACTGCCTAAAATGCTTGTCGGCTATCTGTAACCAGGCAAGCTGCATTGTTTACAACATTCATCCTGAACTCGCAAAACAGTATTTTGCTTTTCTGTTCGGTTTCTTGTTTTTGCAGAATAAGAACATTTTCTTCAATAATGCAGGCCTAAAGCAATTCCAAGCAGGGTGAGAAAATAAAATAAAAACCAATGGAGCAAACATAAAAATAGCTTCCACCGCGAAATGCAATCACAATGAGACAAAAGGCAAAAAATTATTCCAATATGTTTCAGCAAAAAAAAAATTAGAATCTTGGCGTCAAGGCACAGTTCAATTAAGATGGCGGTGGCGAGTAAGTTTCTATGCTGAACATGGAAGAGAGGATTAGGGGTTCATCGTTAGTTTACGATTCTAAAGCAGGTAACGAAATTGTAAACCTTAACTTAGATGGCCAATATTCACTGTTTCTCCGTCAACAAGAGTGCATAGTACAGCCACTGTTTGTCGGTCCTGTAGGTGCTGCCATGGTAAACAAGCTTGTGGAGCCCACAGACAAAAACCTGCCTCAAAAGGTGCCTTGGAGTGTAGTTTTAGTAACGGTTCTATTCTGTCGGCATGGAAAGAAATCATCCTAATCACGTCCTTACAACCCGAACGTGCAACCTTTTGTAACAATAAATAATTCGCTTTGTGGTAAGCGACAAGTTTTCTGCACCATTTTTTGTTTCGTTTTTTAGTAGTAGTAGAACCGGGTCTTTGTACAGTAAAACAATTGCAAACGCTCGAAGATATCAAAATAAATATACTGGGTTAGATGTCAAAATTAAGCTGTTCATACTATGACGACTCAAATTTACACAAACAGGTCCGACTGTATTACCACATATAGGAAACAGAAGAAACAAAAAACAACACAGAAATGATAACTATTACATTTATATTTCAATATTTACACTAAAATTTTGTACAAAAAACACAGCTGTAATGAATTACTGGATAATAAAGAAGAACAGAAATATTGCACATGCAATATATTTGTTTATGTAGCCTATGAATGTAAAAAGACGTTACACGCTATAATGTAACTGTCATTGCGCTCCACTTCTTGTGTTATTGATGGCAAACTAAGAGCAGTGTTTTTAATCTTGGAATAGAATGTTACTCTAAAGAAATCCGATGAGTTAAGAGCACAGAAAAATATCGGCTACCCTGAAGGATGCGATTAGGCTTAACTCACACACTCGATGTCTTTCGGCATCTTGATCTGCGTTGCCACGCCACCACGACCACAATCTTTGAACCGAGTTGTGTCTCCGACGCTGAAGGTGAAAGGGCCTAAACAAATCCAAAGAACAAAATATTACCAGAAAAAAATTATTCATCAAGTCAGCAACAGCACCTACAAGAAATGAATGCTTCTTTGATGAAAAAGGACAAAGAAACGCTTGAACAAAACATTTCAGTAAACGGCATCATAAGTCGAGGTTCTCTTCCCATAACTTCCACCAAAAATATGTAACGTGAATTCTGATTTTTCACAGATTTTGAGGTTATGGAGCAAGATCTTCCCCCCCCCCCCCATTGCAATAAGGATCAAAACGAAGCGGAAACAAACGAGGAACTTCATAAAGAAATACACTAGCACCATACGTGAATATGACAGATATTTAGGAAATAAATGTGCGTGTTAAGTGAACAACTACAATGGCGACACAATTCTTTTTGTCAAGACTAATGCATGCTGCATTTTCATTCAGGTTTTATTTACTCGTGGAACTTGCAAGTGCGGTTATTATGAAACAAAAACAAAACAAATGTAGCATTATATGATCGCACTGCCTTTCAATACTGTGTGCTCATCATAGTTTCTGTAGCAGAGACAATTAGGGCGAAATGCACTGTGTTTTAACTTACAACTGAAAAGATTGAGTTGAATTTCAGGAGTGTCATGATAACGTCCCTGCCGTTACTGTGTCGGGTGATAACAGGGCTTATCAAGGGTTACTTCTCTCGATTAAGGGCATGTCGATCGCGAATAATTGTTACTTTATCTGAATTCTTTGTGGGAGATAAGTATTTTACAATGAAGGAACCATGGCAAAGCCACAGATGGTAATTGTATCTCTCTTAATATCAGTCGTCAAACATAACCCAAGCAGTGTACATATGAACTCAGAAATCGATGTGCTGTAAGTCACCAAGCACCAAGCACACAGTCTGCTAATCACCGAGATGAAGCTGAGAAGCCACGCATCACATGTCATTACCATGTTATGCGCACTACAGGTCAGCGTTTTCAGGGCAGCATTTTTTTGTATACAAATATGCGGGTTTCACGTACATTTCGTTTAACTTCCACGCGTCATTGAAACTCAAAATTTGCACGGATGACCTTTTGAGATCCTTTATGTGGGACTAGGCCTTTACGAGTAGCTAGACCACGAGTTACGAATAAGTCTTACATGTCATGACTAGGTTATGTGAGACGTTTTACGTAGCATTACTAGGTCATATGACACGTGGTACACGGGATCACTAGGTCATGTGAGACAATGCCTTATATTTGATGACTAGGTCATGTGAGGCTGTGCTTTGTGCGTGATTGGAAAACTATGTAAGACAAACTGTTTCGGCTGATAGCCTTTAAATGGCGTAGGTAAAAGCACAAGATACGCTCCTCAGTATGCCTAATACTGTTCTCCAGGGTATGGTCTTATGAGCACTGCACAGGTATCATTTAGTATTATATGAGCGTTGACCAGAATGAGAACGATAGGTCCAGTGTATTACATACTAGAAATTAAAAAAATGACGAATCGGTAGCAGTTATTTAGACGCCTTTACTTACCTCTGTGTCCTTGGCACTACTGCATTTCTTCTTTCTCCAACTATTTTTAACCGCTGGGCACTACTTACCGAGGACTTTGACTGGCATGGGCAGGCACTCGTTGATTTCGGTCATGCCCTCGACTTCCGAGAAAGCGACGAAGTCGCCATCTTCCAGACCATGCCGCACTTCGTCTAGGCACGTCACGACAGCCTCTTTGTCCTGGGTAAGGGACAAAGTCGGCCTCAAAGGACACCATTCATCCTTCACTTCGCCCAATGAAAATGTGAGGTCAGAGTCGCTTACAGCGATTTACAGCATAAGTCTTGCGCTTGCTTTGAATTCTAATCTAATGATGGATGGACGTGAAACTTTATTGTAAGTCCTGAGGTACATGACTCAACACGAAGCGGGCCACTCTCACGTTATTCTAATAATAATAACAATATAACATGCGGTTCTACCTTCCAAAAATACGACATGAATATAAGGTACACCATGGTGGAAGGCTCCTTCAATTTAGACCTTCTTGTGTTCTTCAATGAAAACTGACATTGCAAAGCACAGGGGCATCTTTCTACCTTTCGAAAAAAACACCAGTGACTTTCAAAACACTATAGTTATCTATTACGCCTCCGTGGCTCAAGCCTTTGTTAGCAGTACTCTTATAGCAAATCACTTAACCCATTTACATTAGGTAACTCTCATGATAACCCTAAAATAAGGTTACTGTATCATAGCCTGGTAAAACGACGTAACCCATAGTCCCGCTCATTCTCACAGAGGTTATAAACCTCCCTTTTCTTTCTTTTTTTCAATACAACTTTTTCCATCCATCTTACACATTTATACATATTCGTAAGCGTATACGTCTCACTATGCAATAGCTCCGATGAAATTTCAATGTTCCTTATATTAGATATTGTTCATATCAAATATTTGTCGTATCGAACTAAATATGTATCAGAATTCGCAGACGAGAGAGATCAAAGGAGCTTTTTTTCCAAAACGCGTGTCACGAACCTTGGTGATAGAGGCGAGCAAGACGGAGATGGGCCGTTCGCCATTGGAGTCGAGTACGCGAAAATTCTCACCGAAGTCGCAGAATATCTGCCTGTAACACGACAGAGATCGAGACGTGAAGAGTGGCAATTTTATCAAGCACCGTATGGAGAACAGATATGGTATGTCTCATGTGTGCGAAGAGTTTTGCATACAGCAAAGTTTGAGCAGCTTCCCTGTTTGAATGCACGCTACAGGAACCCGTACAACAACCAAGCAGACAAAGTAAGCGAGCGCACATCGTTGCTTGGCAATGAGGCGAATGCTACGGAGCCAAAGCGTACTTATGGTAAGTCTCTAATGAATGTAGTCCTTCAACCGCCTCCGTATTTTCTGTGTGAGATATAAAAACCGCGTAATTTAGGCACGCAGCTCCTTGAGGCCGAATGCAAGTTAACAACTGAGACAATTGTATACTTGCTCTGCTTGATATGTTCGACATGGTTTTTTTTTAATTTCCGCGTGCCTCAAACGCTAAGCGACGTCTGCGTCGTTATAAAACGCTGATTGTTCTCAGCGATCCTTTTATACTGGGTTGTGAAAAGCGTGCCACAACGGGAGCCCTTATCGGACTGCTACGCGTAGGAGATACACATGCAGACGCGCAACACCGTACATTTTTATCGGGGCAAAGAAAAGTCGGCGACAACTTTTCTTCGCACTGAACGAACAGCTACTGGGGTGGAGATTCTGCACATGTAGCACTACGCGAAGTAGTCCGATTCGGCACGCTTCTCGTAACGCTGTGGAAAGTGACGAGGGTGCGCCATCAGCGCTTCACGTGGACCCAGATGCCGCGTAGTGTGTGAGGTACACGTATTTAATCTCTGGTTCGAACCAACTATGTATAACCCGTGTTACGCACAACGCTCACTGATTGTAACGCGTCAGGGCTAAGCGACAGCAACACAATCGTTCACGTCATTTCCAGCATGCACTTTATTGGCATAATTTTAACTGCAATTGAAAGATCAGGACCAACGTAAACCCTAACGACCGAATTCATAGAGACACGGCTCGGTTAACTCAAGTATGTGTTGCCGCCAGTCGTTATACTGAGTCATTAAGCCACATTTAAAACAGCAGTGGGCACTGGAATCTAAAGAAAAAGTTGCTCTCACCTTCACAAATTCACGTTGAAAGATATTAAAATGAATATGCAAAAAAAATGAATGGTGACCCCAATTCTTGACTTAGGTGGCTGGCACACATGTGCACCCACAAGGATGTGGATGCACCCACATGCACCCGGATGTGCGTTCGCACATCCGGGTGCATGTTTCCTAGCAGAGCTCACGTAAAAAGAAGCGTGTTGTTGAGATCAGCCCCGCCAGGTAGAGCACTGATTCGACAAGCCCGCAAGAAAACGATGGGCTTTTTAATAAGCCAGTCAGGCTCTTTTTGATAATTATCCTTATAGCCGAATGACCTTTGCTCTAAGTGAGGTAATGCTGCGATGTTACATATACCGGAAACAACACATTCACTTCAACCAGAAGTGAAGAAATGATGCAAAGTCGTGTATACCCGAAACAACTCGTTCACATCAACCAGAGTCGTGCGTTTCGTACGAGTATTGTCTTCAGAATACTTTTTTCAGAATAATTAAAAAAGACGAAAGTGGTTGACCGGAAGTGTCTGGTAGAGAAGTTAGAGTACTGCCACGTGGTGCTGGTGTCTCGAGAGAACAGTAGTAGAAGAGTCTGGTATTGAACCTGTAGGTAGGCTTGGCAATCGTAGGCTTGGCAATCGGACGCCTATGTGCTTTAAAAACATGCATGTAGAAATTCAGCGCAGGCATCATCTCATTACGTTTGTCTAAAAACGTCCCCTCTTATAAATGGCGGTACGCCAATACACAGACTGTTTTTTTTCTTCATTTAGTATGGCTAATTATTTTCTTGTCGATTTATGGCTACCAAAAACCTCCTTGGTGGCTTCCTTGCTAGTGTCGTTAAAAATGGCTGAACACCCGCATTCTGTACATTTCGCAGGCAGGTTCATGCGTCCTGCTCGCGTTTTCACTCTGCTGCATCAATTGTCACGTGCCCACCATTCTCTCTTCCAAGACATCATCCAGGCCGCATGTGCGTCTTGGGTTTACGTTTTCAAGTGGTCATTTCATTAAACTGTTGCGAGTTCGTGGCGTGTGTGGTCGAAAATTCGCTGCACTTGAGTACATGTCCTTGGATGCTCATTCCGGTGAATGGACAGTTTGCAATATTCTGCAGGGTAGCTCTCCTGTATAGTTTGTTTTCCAACCAAAAAAAATTCCGCCATATCGACGAAGTGAATGATGATGAGTGGGCGAAGCTCCGGAGGTAAACCTGGTAAACCATGAATCCTCTGTACATTTTGCCCACTCGATTTTATTACATCGCTCCCCCTAGCGTACGTCGCCGCACTAAATCGAACGATTGCCTTCAACCAATGACACGCGCCATATGTGACATCATTCCTATTTTATAAGATCTCGCGTCTTTCATCAACTACAAGTACCGCTTTCTAGTTTATAACATCTTGCATCTTTTCATCATCAGCTACAAGTACCACCATCAAGTAAACACTACAAGAACTAAACGAGAGGTGGCTACATACAGGAGACGGTACCGCCATCTAGTGAACACTGCAAGAACTAAACTAGAGGTGGCTACATACAGGGGACGGTACCGCCATCTAGTGAACACTGCAAGAACTAAACTAGAGGTGGCTACATACAGGCTACAGGGGACGCACAGCCCACGCCCTAAGGAGCTTCGCCCCTAAAACTCTCGTTCACAGACTGCTGTTCTCGCTCACTGTGTTGTACTCGCGAGCTCGCGTGCCATCGCTTGAATTCGGAGAGGTGACACTTTGTTGTACTTACGTGCTCGCGTGTTTTCCCTGCACAATGAGCGAAAAAAGAAGTCTGCCAACGAAGGTTTTTAGTTGGAAAACAAGCCTTACAGTAAAGCCCATTTGCAGGTTCTTGCAAACTATCCATTTTCAAAGGAACACCCTTGAGGGTCAGCTCAGCAACGCAGCTACCATTCAAGGAGCGCCAGTGTCGACAGTAAAATACATTGTGGTCACCGCGGAACTCACCCACAGAGACCACGCGTGTCAGCCACGACGAGGGCGATGTTGTTGGCGTGCGTGAAGGCCGAGATAGACAGCTGCTCCTCGAGGGGAGTGTCGGTGAGCACCACTACCTGCGGGAAAAGAAACGTGCGCATAGCTAACGTTTGAAGTGCCCGATTTTTAAAGACGATAGTCTTCCTTGGGACTTTTGAACGCTGAAATCTGGGCCTGTCTTCCTGTATGTCTGTAACATGATTCAGTCTCCCAGCCAAAGTTGAAGCACTTGCTGGGCACCCAGCCATTCTAAACTGGTGGCTGCGTTCACACTTGTGAACGATGTCGATCAAAAAGCAAATATTACGTACATCTCAGGGGCAACACGTGCACACAGGTATTCGGTATCGTGCTTCTTAAAGAGTAAAATACATAGATACGTAATAATAGACACTGTTTATGTTGAGCGGAACATGTGACGCTATGCACAGAAACCAACTTTGCCAATAATATGGTGCTGCAACCTGGCGGTGGTCCTGGGTTCTGCACAAGCTCATGTTTCCCGACGCCACCGCCAAATGGCGTCGGGAAACAACACTAGCGCAGTGACTGGGCGTGTACACGACCTACCCCGAGAATTTTGTCTAAAAGAGAAGGGAGAATGTGGGGAGAAGACAGTTGGCTATGGTGCAGCCGCATATGTTAGCTGATGTGTCGAGCGAAGGCAGCGCTCACTTGACCCCCTCCTCCTCACCTTATTGTGCTCAAACGTCGGATGGCAGAGTTTGCGCATGTGCAGTAAGGGGTGGTCATGCCGCACGCACACCGGATTGAACACCATCATAAGCTGCTTGACATATAAAATGAGTTTTTGCAGGTCTTGGTTTGTGTCAACTTAATATCAATGATCCTCTTCATGCAGGTTTGGAGGAACGGAATAGAACCGACTTGAAAGACAAGCTTAAGAGGTTGGTGTTGGTTGTGCAGAAGAGCCCGGAACAGTGGCTGTCTTCTGCGAATGCACAATGCTCAAGAAAATGAGGTCAATTTTGTGTGATGAGACACGTTTTCTATACAGCGTTTCGTATCACTTTTCCATACTGCACACTACACCAAACTGATGCATTAATTTTGTAAGCGCAGCATGAGGACATTGAGGTGAGTGTGTGAAAACAATGCAGAGTAGGTGCTAAAGTTCACAAGGCAGTGGCTGGATATCGTTGCCTCCGGTTTATTTGTAAGCTTTACCTCTCTTGACTACTACATCTAAACTACCTCTTGGTGACGAAATATCTCAGGTACTTCTTATGCCTGCTCATAATAATAATAATAATAATAATAATAATAATAATAATAATCGCTTAAGTTGTAAGCCCTAAAATAATTATATGACTATGGGAGTCGCCGTGGTGGAGGGCTTCAGAAATTTTGATCGTCTGGTGTTTTTCAACGTGAACTGACAACGCACAGTAAACTGCTCAGAACAACGAGTGTTCATCGCAAAAAAAATGCGACACTCACCCGAAAACGTTTCAAGAAGTCGTTGGTCAAGGGCTCTGTATGGGCTGTCACTGCGACATAGCTGTTAAGCTCGGCAAGCGATTCCACGCATGCCTTGGCGCGGTTCTTGCCAAAACTCTCCTCATTCAGGTAGAACTGCGAAAGAGATGGCAAATTCAAAACCTAGCTCTGGTCACAATACTATAAAAGTAAACCAAATACGGAAGCTTGCCCATATCACTACATGTGCCAATGCAGAATCAGATTTACCAACGCTACATTTCTACTCGCTCAAGTGGATATTATTGTCATAAAGCAGAATATTAGAGAAAGGTAGAATCTTGAAGACATGAAGAATCCTTGAACACGGGGTATCTTTGGAATCGATGTTCGCACAAATGTTACTGCTTTCTAGAAGGCAGTTGCTGCCTTTAGGAGACAGTACCACACGTCGAAACGTAGGCTGAAAAAAATCACAGCATATCCAGCGAGGGAATGATGATGAGAGGGACGAAGCGTCCGTCAGCCAGTCCGTGCTTCCGTCCAACCGTTCATTCTTGCTTCTGTCCGTCCACGTGACCATCCGTGCGTCCATATATGCGTCCGTCTGTCCGTGTGTCCATCCATAAGTCCAACCATCAGTCTGTTCGTGCATACATCCGTCCGTACGTCTGCGCGTCCATCCATCCGTCTGTCCATCTAGTGCACACTCCAAGTACCGCCACCTCCCATCTCGCATCCCCTGTGGCACGTACCCGCTCTAGAGTTGGTGTGTGCCACTGGTGGTTTCTTACTACGACTACATACATCGGAGGATGTACACACACACGCCTTAAGGAGCTTCGCCCCTAAAATCGCAGCATATCCACGGAGTGAATGATGATAAGAGGGGTGAAGCGTCTGTCAGCCCGTCCGTGCTTCCGACCGTCCGTTCGTTTTTGCTTCCGTCCGTCTGCGCGACCATCCGTGCGAACATCCATGCGCCCGTCCGTTTGTTCTTGCGTCCATCCGTGAGTCCGTTCATCCGTCTATCCAGCCATACGTCCACGCGTCCATCCGTCCATCTGTCTGTGTGCTAGTCTGTCTGTCCGTGCGTCCGTACGTTCATCTAGTGCAAACTCCAAGTACCGCCATCACCCATCTCGCACCCCCTGTGGCACATACGTGCTCTGGAGCGGGTATGTGCCACCGGTGGCTACGTACTACAACTACATGCATCGGAGGATGTACAGACCCACACCTTAAAGAGCTTCGCCCCTAAAGGTATGGTAAAGATCAGACACATCGTCATCTCAAACTAGGATTCTTCTACCGAAGAAATGAGCTTGGCTCTTTTAGCTTGTATCTCAAAATGTCTCTTCAAGTGCGATAAGCCACCAATCCATCAGCCAGAGGTCTCTGGTTGCACAGTCGCACATGCTTTCTCCGGCATTGTACAAATAAAAAAACTACAACTGAGAGACATAGAGGAGGCACATACCTGCGCAGACAGATCTGCTAGGGTGCAGTCTCCCTGGTCGTAGATAGTCACCGATTTGACCCCGCTGAGGATTATGTTCTTGGCGATCTCTACGCCTAGGCCCCGCATCCCGCATATGAGGACATCAGATCGGGCCATCCGCTCCATGGCATCGTGTCCCAGTACGTAGCTGCGAAAAAAATCTAATGGCTATGTGACGTCTCCCATGTTGTGCAAAGCATGCCTGGTACATGGTAAATGGCCATGTTCTGCCTTTCAGCTTGTGCAGGCCGTCCCAGCCAAAGCTGAAATTTGTCCCAGCTGTTCTCTTAACATGGCTATGCCATGCTTCCTCATCATTTAGAACAATGAGTAGATTGCTATCTTCAAACCACTACTGCCACTTTACATCTATTTCTTCTAGTGGACTGATGCTGCATTTGTGTTCTGATGTTCAAATAAATATTTCTCCGTAATCTTTAGTTACGAGCCATGACGTAGACCTACCGACAATATTCTACAAATATGTGCACTCTGATAGGTAATGCCCATTTCATCTCGATGTCCCATCACGAACATGTGAGATATTGCATAACAATTTGAGTCATACACACATATATTGTACTACTTTAACATTTAATTGATCAGCACTACGATGTGCTATTAGATTATGAAATAACCTGCCTCAACACATCGCTTCGTTGTCCAGCCCTGACACGTTCCATCACTAACTGCACATATTAACTAAGATCGTTCATTAGGAAAGATAAATTTGTAATATTTTGGCAGTAATATGTAACTACCATGTTTTTATTCAGTGTGCCCTACGCATTATGTACGCATTATCTATGAAGTGTCGATAAGTTTTATGCATGATGTATATTGTTTATTTCTGATGTTTTATACCTTTACATTTTCTTCTGATTGATGTAATCTTAGAACCCCTTTTTGTCAATGCCTAGCAGGCCTGTAAAGAATTGCAAAAAAAATGTTGCACTGTGCGAAGTGTAACAAAAGCAGAGTAGTTTTACCGCAAAGGCGTAGCAAACAGTATTGTATCACCAAATTAGATTGTCCCATGAACAACAGTGAGCAGCGAGATGCTTGAGTAATTCGATCAAATGCAAGCGGTTCATGATAAGAACACACACGCGTAATGAGCGTGAACTATAAACTCTCACAGCTCGAAACTCGCTGCACGCTATCTGACACAAAGTGCGCACCAAAGGGACACACTGGTGTATACACAGGACGAATGCGAACGAACAACTGTCTCAGTTGTTACTTTTTGTGTGTGTGTGTGATCAGCATGCCGCAAGGGTCGACTGTGTGAGCGTCTCCCTATTGAACGCTGTGACGCATGCAGTGACCCCTATGGCAACCCCTTGAGTTATTCTATCATACTAGTAGCGAAACTGCGTTCCAGAACCCGAACACGCGATTCGCCCGATTTTGCGGCAATTGGCAGACTATCGTGCCACCTGGGAGCAACAACGTAAAACAAGATAGCTCGTGTGCCGATCAACAGGTGGCGGGATAATCTGCACACTCCCGACGTCTGGGCCAACGCCGTGTCCGGATTTCGATACATGTAGCCTGTGGGAATCCTGTCGGGAGTTTCACAACTCATATGATTGAATAACTCTGTGCGACTCATGCGGCGTGTGGCATTCGAAGTGTCGCTTGCCCGGCGTTCCACATTGTCGAGGGGGCACTAGTACAGTTGTGGACAGCACTTGAGTGCGTTTCACAAAAGTACTTGACACAAAATGTAAGAGCGTTCCTTAAAAAGACATTATTTGAAGGACACCCTCCTCGCCATCTAGTAGGTAGTACAAATCAGTGATCACGCACGCACAAGTACATCGAGATTTGCGTACCACCAGCAGTAAAAGGCGACGAAGGCGAAATTCTGTCGAGTGCGTACAGACCAGACCATTTTCATAATTCGTAAGTGCGCTTCTCTGTACTGCATAATTGCCCAAGTAATGGCTGTTCAAGCGGACACGCGATCAACGTTTTTGTCTATTATGATTGTTTTTATCAATATACTACATTTTCTAGCTTATTGCGTACGCAAACCACGCTAGAAACGGGCTACTTGCAGTAATTGACTAGCCACCATTAGTTGTTCACACATCGTAGCAGCAAATCATATTTTCCAATTTCGAAAAGGGTCTCTTGGTATCGCTATAAACATTTGCGATTCTCTGACGGGCGCCTATGTCACACAGCAATCTGTCGCAGGGTGGAAACAATAATACACGTAACGGTTTCCACCTTCAGCTCAATGGAAAATGGAGCTAAAGCGCGTGCGAATTAATGTTGAGCTGAGGGCAGGAACCGAATTGGTTGGCACGGTCGTGATTGCAGTCAGTAGAAACACTAAATACAGAGAGAGCGAAATCACATACACAGAGAGCACTCTCTATGTGCTCCGGTGTTTTCACTTTATGTTTTTGTGCTTCAACTGCCTCAAAGTATGTGTTATTCCTCTGTGAGAACCACTGTTTTCCTCGCCTCCACTATTAGAGTTTGCAGTTGCCTTGTTTCATACGTAGTTAAAGGGACACTAAAGGCATCTATTAAGTCGGCTTTGATTGTTGAATTACAGCCCAGAAACCTTGTAGTGTTACTTTTGTGCCAAAGAATTAAAATCACGTTTTAGTGGTCCGCCTCGGGTTAGCGCACTTCAAATTATCCACCTCAAGAAGCAGGCCGACCGGACCGACACATGTCACTGTTGCCGTGCACAATGTTGCCCGGCTTTACCACGCTAGCAGACAGAAAGCAGTGGGAGCCACAGCCGCAACAACGGCTATTGGTCAATTTCCCGCCATTGGCTTCAAGATGGCAGACGTTTTTTGATTCAACTGCGTCTCGCTAGATGACACCACCTGTCCCGTGTAACCACGCGAAAATTGAATTTTCGAACCACTCGCGCCATTCCCCAGTAACATACGGCGGTTCTTTTTTCTATGAATCAAACAAAAACAAACAAGTAGCATTTTATTGCTTCTCTTGGTGCACGGAAGGTTTTTTTTTATTTAGTGCAGGTAGATCGATTACTAGTAATTAATTGTAGGCGGTCCGTCTGATGTCATCGGGATCATTTTGAAAATGTCCTACTGTGGCGCATGTGTTCTTGTACATTTACCTCGATTTCTCATTAAGTAGGGCACTGTTGTTGATAATGTTGTCGTTTTAGATGTCATACATTGAGCTTTCACTCTGACGCAAATTGTTATTCGACTTTAGTGTCCCGTTAAGGAGCTGATGGCTACTCGAAAAGGCAGTGGGTATGACTCATGCTCAGATAAATTGGTTGCCCGCAAGCACAGAAAGCATGCACTTACAGCTGCCTAGAGTACAGGCCCTCGTCGATGCTGGGCTGATCTTGTGCGGGACCGTGATTAGCCATGAGTGTCTGCAAAGAAAGACAGGTGGTCGGTAAAAGGGGATCACACGTGCTCAAATCTTGAAAACACTAAGAATTCAATTTCTTTGTTCATTCAATCAAAGCATTTCATAAGCCCCTGAGGTGCTGCGAGAACGGCAGAAAATGTTACACGGTGCTAGCACTTTACAGTTACATAATAACAAATAGCCAAACGTCCAAGAAAAGGACCATTTCCGAAAAGAGAAGAAACCAAACATCGATTCTCAGACAGGTATAGTTACGCACGTAAAGTCAGTTGTGCCTCGAATGCAAAGCCCTGAGTGCGATAGAACAACGTGAAATGTAATACGAAGCGAACTAAGCGTAATCGTTTTGGTATAAAACAGACGCGTGGGTGCTCAGCTGCTGACCCCAAGGCATTTCGATAGAAGCGAAACGGTGTAGAGGCCTGTGTACTGTGCGATATCAGTGCACGTAAAAGAACACCAGATGGCTGAAATATCCGGAGTCCTCCCATGGCTCTCTCATGATGATAACGTGGTTTTGAGACGTAAGAGCCTAGATCATATCAGTGGTTCCGTACTAAACCTGGCGCCAATACGCAGGGAAACGCTGGCGTGAGGAAACAGGAACGCAGTAAATAGTAGGGTGTGCATTGTGTCACCTATCACCTCATCGAAAAGCGAGAGGTGAATGTACGGGGCTTCTGCCGATCCCTGTAAAGATAAAGCACGCGCCACCAGTGGATGAAAGTTCCGTACCCCTTCTTGGGTCCTTGATGTTAAGAAAAAGGGCCGGCACGTTCTCTTCCCGCTTGAGCTAAGGGGCGAAAACTCCCTATACCTCCCATGTATTCACTCTCGGCAAAGGCAACTCCATTCTTACCACTGGTGGTTGCCAGGCATCCTACTAGAAATTAATCGAGAATACAAAACTTATTACATGACAACGCTGGTGGCGTCACTAAATAGAAGGAAAGGTCGAAGAAATTCATAGCATATCCTCGGAGTGATTGATCAGAGGGGCGAAGCGTCCATGCGTCCATCCGTGCGTCCGTGTATCAGTCTGTGCTTTCGATCACGTTCAAGAATGCTGACGGCGCGCGGGTAACACCGACGATCTAGAATATCCTCACTCAACTGCAGTTAGTATGTACTTGTATGAGACAGTGTTGTATATTATACTGTTCGGAAGATACT
Source organism: Rhipicephalus annulatus (assembly GCA_013436015.1). Lineage (NCBI taxonomy): Eukaryota > Metazoa > Arthropoda > Arachnida > Ixodida > Ixodidae > Rhipicephalus > Rhipicephalus annulatus. The sequence continues at coordinate 31,122 of WOVY01012778.1, read as the reverse complement.
GCCTTCCTTTTTTTCTAGGCTCTTCTTCTCTCGGTTTCTCGTCTCTTCTTTTTCCGTTTACGCCACACGCAGGATAACGTTTGAATAAGCCCCGTATTCAGAAATGCTTCTTGACTTGAACCTGACTAGAAACCACCTTCACTGCAGCATAGAGAAATAAAGAAAAGGGAAGAGTGCACACTCCCGTAGATCCCAGCGGCCCAATCGACCCTAGCACACCTGGTGGTTGGTGAGAGCAAGTGGCGTGCGCTTCCTGTTTCGGTTTCACTGGCGCAAATTTTGAATTTTTATTTTTATTTTATTTTTTATTTTTATTTCGATTAAGTTATAATAAATAGAGATGCAGGTTGTGATAATTCACTACGATTTTATTCATCGCGCTTGTTCTTGTTCTTTTGTTCAATTGATCACTTGTTCTTTTGGAACAAGTGATCAATGTATATATCAGTCAAAGAGACAGAGTATCCGCAATGTTTTATTCAAAGGCAAGGTAGAGTCTGAGAATATAAAAAGCACAATATGACAAAGGTAGACAACAAATGCATCTCGCCTTACAAATAAATTGTAACAAATATTGTAACAAATACAGAGAGAGCACACACAACGCACACATCGCTAGAGTTGGCAGAAGCCGAGAAGCTGGTGAAGTATGACACACCGGGCCCGTGGGTAAGTAAGGATCTATGGCAAAAACACAGCGCACAATGCTGAAGAAGAAGGAAGAAGTGACATATACACTGCAATGAAGTCGCGAATCACGCCTGGGGTTAACCAAAATAATGCATAGAAAAAAAGAGTGCACAGAAACCAAACGACACATTATAGCAGAAAGGCAAAGCTGCGGTGGGCTGGCTGTGCTTAAGAACAGCTAGCCCAAAATGAAAAAAAAAGCAGACTTGATGCCTGCTTGTCCCCAGAAAGGTAGGGCTTTGCAGCTTGCTCACTACGTGAAAGACAAACTTTATGCTACAACACTGGCAGGTCTTGTGGCTCTTCTTATCATCAAAAACTTAAGATCCCAAGTTATTTGCGTCTGGGTGTTGTTGTGACGCTTGCGAGCTAAAATAGATTGTAGTCATCACTTATCCAGAATTGTGGACCTTAATTGGTGTTACGAGAGCGGTATTACAGGGCTAATAAATAGCATAAGGAAACCACTTTGGCTCATTATTTTTCACAAAGGCTCTACATCGTACGTTATCACTCACAAGATATATAAAAATAAAATGGTAGCGTCCGCAGCCCCATCAAACGCTACAAGTTTGGGTATTCTTTTGAAAATTTTGATGGGCGAGATGGGGAGGTTGATGAGAAGCTAAAATACAAAAAGCGTGATAACGTGAACTGTGCCCACTTCATACTGTGTTCCTTACCCTCTCGAAGACATTTCAACAAACGGTTTTGTTATCGATATATTACTTGAGCAGGAGAGATAAAGCATACACAGTGACCAAGCGACCCACAGTAAAGTGTACAGTTCGCCCGCATTTGCTACAAAAATACAGACAGGATACCCAACATTCTTTTTAAGGTTATGCAAATCACTTCGAGCGAATACACAGTGTCCCTACTCCTCATAGCGGGTAACCAAAACAATGTATGCAACGAATGAGTGGTTAGTTTGATGAGGCAGTCTCCGCAGTCTTTGGATAGTTTTCCGCTGTGCTGCTACTTTGGCTTGCAGATGTTTAATGGTTTGCTTGTACTTCATTGATGGAGACATTGTCGCTGGCACACAGGAACGCACTGCAATAAACAAAAAATGGATGTAAAAGCGAAGAACAACTAATCCCATACGAGCACTTTCCTCGCTCTTTCAGACCCAAGGTGCACAACTTTCTGTGGTGCAAAGTTTTCGATTCCACTACCTAAAAACAAACCATTCACAATGTTGACAATGCACAAAAAATAAAAATCACTGAGAGCCCACCCTTACATTTTGTAAGTGCACACGTAGTGTCCTTTTGAGGATAGTTTCCTCAGAATGTCCTAAACATAAAATAGCACATTAAAAACAGCTGCAATAAAAGCATAGTCACCATTTTCTCTAGGGCACTCAGACATGGAGCTGTTGGCAGAGACATCTTCTGGAGGGTCTTGTGAAGCTTGTTCAGTGCCTCGGAGAGTGCTGTTGGAACAATCTTGCCAGCGGCCTGCGGAAGTCTCTATATCAATCCACTCTGGTGTTGAAGTGAACATACAACTTACCGGTCACACAAGTTCCTTTTGTGACAGCTGAACGACTGGTTAAGGTTTTCTCCGGCAAGACGAAGTCAGCAGAAATTCTTTCACCAGCTACAAGGGAGCTGCCACCTGCAGAGGTTTGGTCAACAGTCAATTTGGGTAAAAAAAAGAAATCGCGACACTGAACGCACCCTGTTCATCGGGGCACCTCAATGTGTGGGAGCCGCTTTTTGAAGCCTCTACCGCAGGTCCTGAAGAAATGAAATTACGACAATGTGTCAGTAAGAGGCTTAAAATAACACAAACTGAAGCTCATCCGCACCTTGCAGTGCAGCTTCTGCAGTCATGTCACAGTCACTATTTGAAGCGACGCTCAGAAAATCTGCATATATGTGCAGTTGGTACAAGTTACAAAGCTTGTAGCATGGGGAAACAAACAACTCTTTCAAACGCATAAATTGGTAGAACGTGGAAGAAAAGAGAAGGCACCAACTAGGAAACAAGTAATTTGTGAATTTTGGAATTATCAACAGTGCCAGCTTTCACTGATGAAAGGTACAGATGCTCGCGTCCGTGGCAGACGCAGCACGCGTCGCCTCGGCTTGACGCCGTGCCGCCTATGCTATACTGCATACGTTGCACAATGTTCCCGTCTAGCCGCCGCATAGAGCCGCAAACTTTCTTTTTAGCGAACCTCCCCGTCCTTACAAGCTACAGAAAAAGGTTACAACTGCGTGAATGAGACGCCACGTTAGAAACAAACTCGCACACACGAAGCGCATCGTGTGTGTGTGTATCTTTCTATGTTTGTTGCATGGTGTCTTATTCGCACAGGTGTAACCGTTTTCTGAAAAAAATGACCGAACAAGACCAACAACATGTCATTCAACAAGCTTCGCTTGAAAACGTGCCTCACCTGTTATCTCACGCTTGAAAACGCCGACGCAGCCGACGTTGACGAAAGCGACGAAAGCTACTCGCTGTCAGTCATGCATGGGCTTGTCGCTGGGTGGATGGTGTTTATGACAGTACGGCTGAAGAAAAATAATCGCGTAAGGTGTGTTGAATAAATTGTTTTTATGTATAAAAAACATACCTAGTTTGGGCGTATAATTATTATGTTGTGAAAACAACTCTGTTGCATTGATTATAACTGTTTTTTTTGCGCTTGCGCCCTCTGACGTTTGATGAGAGCACTAGTTGATTACGTAATCGTGACGCACTTCCTGAGGCCAGGTTTCGCGGAGTGTCCTCTCTTGTCTTCTTCTTGACTGCAGCGCATTTGAAACGCATCTGTGCGTTTGTGCTGTCTTGGTACCACCTAAATACGGCGCGTTCGAAACGCGTTAGTGCTACATTGAAGTCGGTGACCAGCCAAGTTCAAGTCAAGCAGCGTTTGTGAGTACGGAGAAAGAGAGGGAGAGAGGTTCAGGAAAGGAAAAGACGCAACGTCTGCAGCCCTAATTGGGCGCACGGCTAGCGCCTGTTGGGGGCAGGGGTATTAAAGACGTGAAGAAGAGAGAAAAAGAGAAATGGCGTCTAAGACAAAGGACGTGGCAGGTGGTTTTTACAGCCGGTTGTCTAGTCCACTGTTCTCAAGGAAGCGAAGAACTGCCTTTAATACCAGGGTGTGGTGTCGTACAGAAAAGAGAAAGTCCCTCTGTAGCCGCGGGCAGACCATGGCGACAGAGTGCTGCGAGCAAGTCACCACGTTGTGTGCGAAACGCTGGGCAAACACACAACAGGCACTCGATAGTTTCATCTGCCCCGCACAAAATGCACGCAGGGTACGAGGCTCTGCCAAGTCGATGACGCCGGGCCGCAGGCCAGAAGCAGCCGATGCGTAAACGAAGTAGCAGGGACCTCTTCCTTCTGGTGAAACCCCGGTCAGGCAGCCTGGTTGGTGGTTTCATCCTTACCACACAATCATCAGGGTGGCAGCGTAGCAACAGCCTCGTCAACGTGAGCCTCGAAAAGTTTGAGGCGACCACGGTACCGCACACAGGGATGGCGGAGTAATGTGCTTCTCTCGCCAGGGCGTCAGTCAGCTCATTTTCCAGGATCGCCTCATGAGATGGGACCCTGCGCAGAGAAACACCGACGCCACTGGCAAGGAGGACATGCAGTTTGGCGAGGAGCACCTACGTTTCGAAGCCTGCCCGCTCCGGTTTTGCCAAGGCCAGCAACGCAGTTCTTCGCACGCGACAGCCACGGGCCACGTTGGGGTGTTTGCAGCCAGGAGGTTGATTGATTGATTTGTGGGGTTTAACGTCCCAAAACCACCGTATGAATATGAGAGACGCCGTAGTGAAGGGCTCCGGAAATTTCGATCACCTGGGTCAAAATTTCTACCGTGTGCTCAAACGTGCACCCAAATCTGAGCACACGGGCCTACGACATTTCCGGCTCCATCGGAAATGCAGCCATCGCAGCCGGGATTTGAACTCGCGACCTGCGGGTCAGCAGCCGAGTACTTTATCCACTAGACCACCGCGGCGGGGCTGCTGCCAGGAGGTCAACTGACAGGTGGTGACCATCCGCCTCTGCAGCGGTAGAGCAGGCCGCATAAGTCAGACGACAGGAGGCCGTCCAACCAAGTGCTGGCATAACGAAGGAAGCTGTGGCCGAGGCTGTGTCTGGGATGACGGAGCCGTTCATGTACGCAATAAGCCTTCCAGCCAGCTCTTCCTCTATCTTGGAGGCAGATGCCTGCTTGAGTGCGCGAATGGGTGAGTGACGCTTGGAGAGCCCTCCCAGACCAGTGTTGATAGCCAGTGGTTTTTCTGTTTGCGAAGGAAAAGGGACGCCTGGAGGCACTGGTCCCACAGCTGGTTGATAGATCTGCAGCAGCTCGCCCATCCGAGAACCTGGTCGACTTTGCAGCCGGGCAAGGAGGGGCACCCATCTGGCGCATAAGCTAGCCGATCAATATGTAGAAGCCCACGTTGCTTTAGGAGCAGGGAGAGAGGAGAGACACCCGCCTCTGCCAGGGTGGCTGCGACTTGAGCGGACTGCGGCAGGCCGAGGACATGAAGCCCCTATGCATTAACTCAAGGCGCTCCAAAAGCCGCCGAGGAAGTGCTACCACGAGAAGTGCGTACAGCAGCCGTGATGTTGCTGCTGCTGTGTAAAGACGAAGAGCCCAGGATGGTGAGCAGCCGCGGCACCTGAGGAAGATGCCCTTCACTGCCTTCTGGGTTCTCTTCACCATGCATATGGCTTCCATGACTGCGGAGGCCCAGGGCAGCAGATGGTCGATGCGAAGCCCGAGATAGGTCACCACACACTCCCACAGTTTTGTGGTGCCCTCGATGGTTAGACGGGCCACTCTGCTGCGTTTTCTTGGTGAGGGGTGCACAAGAAGTGCCTTCATTTTGGCCGGAGAGACAGCCAGACCTACAGATGCGACTAGGCCGACTACAGCATTCAGTGCACTCTGCAAGCAAGATCGGACAGTTCGCAGATTCCTGGTAGGGCCCCAGTTCCACAAGGCGACGTTGTCAGTTTGTAAGGAATATTGGACTGGGTAGCGCTGGCTGGAAGGAATGACAGCTGGTAGGCGTGCCAATGTGATATTGAATGAGAAGGGGCTCAGTACAGAACCATGTGTCACCCCTGTCGATACTGGTTGTGGAGAGCTGAGCGCGTGGCCGACTCTCACGCCGAAAAATCGCCCGACAGAAAGCCCTGCACAAAGCACACCATGCGGCCGTGCACGCCGAGGGCTGCTAGTGCTTGCATGACTGCCAGGTGCGGCAGGCCTTTAAAGGCAGTCTGCACGTCCAAAAGCACTGAAAGGGCCGCCTCTTTCACGCTTCATGCATAATCCAGTGTCGAGACGACCTCACTAAGCGAGTCTGCTGCGCAGTGGTGGCGCCGTAATCCAGTCTGCTGCTCGGGACTGTAGTCCAGGGCCCTAAAAATCCACTCGAGCTGGGCAAAGACCATTACTTACATCACCTTGCAGTCGGCTGAGGTAATAGACAGCCCTGTATGATGAAGGGGTCGACGCTGGCTTACACGTTTTAAGGATCGGCACGATGATGATAGTAAGCCAGGACTTTGGTAGCCCTCCTCTGTTCCAGATGTCATTGAAATTTCTGAGTACAGAGGTAAGCGGAGCTTTGCCCCTAAAATCAAGAGGAGGAAGGTTGCCGCGGCAGCCCTCTTTTCCCACTTCGCATGCTAACGGAATCCGATCGTGCCTTCTTTCAGGTCCGCTGGCCACTTGGGCGAAGCGGCCATTCGTAAAATTTTGTCAACTCTGTTTTTTTTTTAATGCGAAGCATTGCTTAACGAACTTCGGCGACATTGAGCATATCTATCTATCTATCTAGCCACCTACGACGTTTAGCTCTCCTGGCTGTTTGGATGATGATATCAATACCAAACTTGGTATGGCATAACATGACTGGATGACGAGCATATTTGTCTTGTCATAACATGAAAATCATAATATGTATGTCATGAATGTCATGATTTACATTTTATAGTCTTGCTGCTCTTGTAGTGGTCTCGTTAACATGACATGCTGCAAAACTGGTATGGTATGACATTATTGCATGGCTAACACAAGCGACAGACCCTAACGTGGAAATCGTGACGTACATGTCATGTAAGTCATAACTACAAGCCACACTCATGATGCCCTCACAGCCGTTTCGCTGGCTTCACATACACCAAATTTGGTATTATGGGACGTGAATGGAGGACAAAGGAATGTGACTGGTGCAAGCATGATAATCATGTAATGCATGTCATATAGCAACATGACTACATGCTACGCTCACGATGCGCTCGTGGCCGGCTCGCTAGCTTCACATGTAGCAAATTCAGTATTACGTGACGTGAACGGATGACATATGTAAATGACATGTCCAAACGTGATAATCATGACACCCGTGTCATGTAACAACATGACTACATGTCGCACTCATAATGCACTCGGGGCCGTTTCGCTAGATTCATATATGCCAAATTTGGTATTACGTCGCGTGAATGGATGACGAAGGTATGTGACTGGTGCAAACATAATTATGAGATGCGTGTCATGTAAAAGCATGACTACATGCCACAATCAAGGCGCCAATACACATAGACGTGACGCGGTGTGCGTGTGCTCCAGCTTTCGTTTCGTCGCGTCATGCCGGCGATGCCACGTCAGGCGCCAATCTGCCTGGTATACGCTCGCAAGCACGCGCCGCACTGCGTTGCTTGGACGCGTGCGTGTTCGAGCAGGCCCTGCGTCCCTTCGTCAAGAAGGTAGGCAGACGCGGTGCATTCTTAGTAACGTGGTTGATGCGAAATGCAGCATGTCGCATTTCGCACCGGTTACAGCCGGGCTGCGCCGACAGACGTTGGTCGTGTCTGGCGTCAGACTATAGTGTTCGCGTTTTGCTAGCGTAGCGTCGCTGCACCCAGCGTGCGCTCGTCAACGTTACGTCGCAGTATATTGGGCCCTTCATGATGCTCTCCCCGCCGTTCCGCTAGCTTCACATATTCCAAGTTTGGTATAACGGGACGTGAATGAACGACGAAGGTACGTAACTGGTGCAAACATGATAATCATCAAATGCGTATCATGTAACAACACGACCACATGCCACGCTCATGATGCGCTCGCGGTCGTTTTTCTAGCTTCACATATACCTAATTGGTATTGAATGGCGTCAATAGAAGGCGAAGTTAAAGGACACGTCCGAACATGATAATCATGATATGCGTGTCATGTAAAACAGGACTACATACTACGCTCATAGCACGCTCGTGGCCGTTTCGCTAGCTCCACATATACCAAATTTGATATCAGGTGGCGTGAATAGATGATGAAAGTAAATGACACGTCCAAGCATAATAATTATGACATGGAAGTTATGTACGGCATAATTTACATCCACCACGTAACGTTGTTCTGATTTTAAACTGACATATAAAACTTCATCATTCGTGCTTCATATATGATCTATACCCACTGTACGTGGGATCTGCCAATCGTTTTTGTTCATGTTTTCTGAAGAGGCGAAGGTTAAGCTGACTGAGTTTTCCGTAAGGCGAAACTCAATCAGCGCAAATAAATTACGTTTTTATTCACGTTTTGTATAATATAACATGATGATATGTGGGGTTTAACGTCCCAAAACCACCATATGATTGTGAGAGACGCTTGTATAAAAGGACATACTAGTAGTGTGAAGGTGTCAAATATAAAAGCAGCTTCAACTTACAACTGACATACGGAAACTAGAATATCCGAAAGTTGAAACTACAGTGTCCGAACCAATACAAAAACTATCAGAAATCGCGAGTAGGACACCTGGTATTTGACTCAATTACGTTTTTTTATGATGGCGCGCATTGTTTTTGACAGAACTTGAGTACAAAAAAGGAAGTTTAGAGGCACGGACAGGCTTGAAATTATCACGTTTTTAGAGAAACAACGTCGCTGTAAACAGTGTTTCGGCAAGATGACTTGTCTTCGTCAGGGCAACAGCGTTCCCTTGATGAATAAAACTTCACTTGTCAAAACGTTGGCTCGATCGACATTCTCTGTAATCCATTAGGTGTTCTTGAGTGACACTATTAGAAGTAAACGCTCCGAAATTTCTAAACCGCGGCTACAAGAACTTTATGAGCAGGAAGCAGCCTATAATTACTTGACATCATTTGAACTACATGAAGTGAGAAAAAAACTAGAACTACGTAGTCAAGCCAACTCAAACTCAAGCCTCTAATTAGTCGCATTTTTTCGAACAGGAGTTTACTTGACGTCTTTAGTACTCATTAAAATGACACTGTACTTCTACCAGTCTAGTCAGGCTTGCAGAGAACTGGGTTTACTCACCTGTACTCATGCAAAATCAATAGCTGCTCAAATAATTATTTCATTTTTTTCTGGTCACCCGTTGCCCTGAGGAAACGCTGAAAAACCTTCGGGGTATTGGGAATCCGGGGTTAGCACACCGCAGAGCCCCAGGAAGCGCGTGTTGCTCGATTAAGCAACCTTCGACGAATGCATGGTTCATTTGTTCGGCGTAGATCACTGCGGCTTCCGCTCTCTGCCAACCAGAACACTCTGTTTTTTTTATCTTTCACGTATTTGACACGCCGACCGACCGAGATAACTGAGTGCGATCCAACTTCTAATATCACTAAGCGAAGGGCGAGGAAGGGCGGAGGCAAGCGCTACGAACGCGAGTCAATCACTTCCCGCGCTTCGCCTGATTTAAAATTCACAAAATAAGTAATAAGAAAAGTCATATAAACAAAAAAGAAGTTTTACAGTGATATAATTTTTTTTCCATTTGTAAGAACTTATGAAAGCCATAAATTCGAACATTCACATTAACTCACTCTGTTCAACCGGATCTTATGCCCGGCAAACGCTACGAGCGTGCAACTCAACTAGCGATGAGTTTCCGGTGCCTGCTTTACCTACGACATTCGCCTGAGCTCTCGCGCTTTCAATTGCACGTATATATAGACCATTCAACATGTAGGGCGACGTTTTCTATGTGTACTTTATACGAAGTTCACAGTGGCACCGACGGCAACGGGAAAGACTCACCGGCATTGCCCACACAAGTGTGGCTAAAATAAAAGCGAACAGATTTGCTTCCTTACAGTTTAGTTTTCTGCTTAAAATCTAGTAAATGCCACAATTCATTTTACGTGCGAGATTTAGCCTTGAAAACTAAAGATGGTGCTACATACGGCTAACAATGGTACCACGAGAGGGTCCATACATTGGAAGGTAGTGTGGCTTTTTTGATACCCCTTTGGGCTTTTTTACCAAATCGTTAAGGAAGTGAACTCTCCGACCTGCACCATTGACTAAACTGAAGCCAAGTGGTCGAAAATAAAAAAAAAACTTTCGTGTTTATCGAATGCCACAGCAGACTACCTACCGTGTAAGCACACTATCGATGTTTCAAGATTAGCTGTTTTAATCAAAGCGACAGCGTGTGTTTAAGAACCGGAAAATCGTAATAACCACTGCGGAGTTTCACATCCGAAAGCCACAATAGGGTTACGAAGTGAGACGGTCTCGGGATAATTTTACCATTGGCTTTTCGTTGAGGTGTAGCGGAATCGAAGTACACGGCCTTCATTGAGTTCGCCTTGATCAACTTGCTGCCGCCGCGGCCGGGTAATGATCCTGCGGCCTTCGTTATGAACAGTCGAGCACTGTAGCCACATACACCACCGAAGTGGGTACACAGTGTATTGTATAAACTATAACTGTGCAAAACTGACACTTTTTGTTTTTTTTTTCAATTCTTCTTGGGCTATGCGACAGCATTTCTTGCTTAATGAAGCAATAGTTTTGGCATTAGATAATTTGGAACACTCCTGTCGAGTAAATCGGGGCGTTAACACCACGTGTTTACTGCAACGTGAAAAAACAAAGACAAGGGGAAACAAGGTGCACGGGCTATAGTGCTAACTCGATATTGAAAATTTTATAAAAATTCGCATGTAGACACGGCGTATCTCTCAAAGCACATGGGTCAACTTATCGTCTGTTTGACACAACCACGTTCATTCGATGCCGTCATGCATCTCTCATTCCCGCACGCAGACGAGATGAATTGGGAAGCGATCAAAACCGTCTTCGTCAGCAGAGTGTATATACACACACGCCAACTTGACGTTTCAAGACGCTGGGATTTGGGCTACTATTCCCCCCTATAACCTCCTTCCCCATTGGCTAGCGCAGGTCAAGAGCCTAGCGGTACGCATCGGCTTGCACGATCCAGCAACTGCTATTGCAGAGAGAGATATACAGGTTTATTCACAAAAAAACAACAAAGCGGTTGGCCTGAGCGTTAGCATGTTCTAGCCTGCTACCTAGCATGCTCTAGCCTGCTATCTAGCATTCTATAGTCTCCTCTGGCCTAGACCTGGGGAGAAAAAGCAGCGCAAAAGGAGTAAAGGATGACGATGATGAGCTAGAGAGGTGAGCAAATAAAGTCCTGTCAATTTGGAAAAAAATGTTATAGCCATGCATCTAGTCGTGTTGCTTGTAAGAAGGCTATCAGTGCTCTCACGATGACAGTTGCACTGTTGGTGTAAGGCCGCGGGGTCAACACAGAATTACACATGATACCACACGATAGGTTCTCTTAACACAAGCAAATCGGTCACAGGGTAATACATAGAGACGAAAGAATGCTTTTAATGCGCTAATGCGTAGAGAAGTGGCACAGAGCTCTAGAATCCCGTAATAAACCAATGCGAGTAGACTTTCTCATCACATGTGCACGCTAGCAGTAATCGCAAGTGGTGGGTGTGCTTGAACTTTGACCAGGTTACGAGCGAGAAGCTAATGCCAACCGACATGTTTAGAAACGTCTCAGAACGTACTCACGCAGTAATACTGGCGAGAGGACAACACCGATGCCGCGTTCGTATGTTTCTTCTTTGTCGGAGATCAGGTTGCGCGAGACGTGATGCGAATGATGGCGATTGATGTATGCCTCACACCCACTCTGGGTGATTGGCCTGAAAACAAATAATTGTAATAGTGACCACACGACAGTTGTATGACTAATGAATGATAGGATAGTTAGGATAATTTTATGATGATAATTTAGGTACGTCCTTATCTCCAAGCAAAATACATCAATATAGCAATATGAGGGTATTGTATCATAGTATTACAAATGCTTAATACCGGATGGTGACATTATTGTAGATATCACGAACGATGACTAGATTGTACAGCCTATGGCATCGTGATATACTCTGAGGTGCATTTCATATCACTATTGTCGCGGGTTCATGACGCTGACGAAAAGAATAATGGCTTTTTTTTAATGAAACGTTTTATTTGAGCCGCCCTTGTGGTCGGTAAACGAATGGTCTGATTACGGTGGTGCGCACTGGAAGTGACAGCAGTGAACAGAGCGTCGGCCATCGATGAACCGACAAACGCTGAAGCACGTTGGCATTTATACATTCGCCGTCGAATAATCCAGTGCTATCGCTAGCGGGCACGTTGATTTCAGAATAATCCGTAATGTTCGCGTTGTGGGCGTTACCTTAACAAAATGATCTACGACAGCCACGAAGCTCTCGAACACTGCAGACACGGGTCTCGCCTGTGCATAAGCACTTTAATGCAATATATATATATATATATATATATATATATATATATATATATATATATATTATATATATATATATATATATATATATATATATATATATATATAGACAGAGAGAGAGAGAGAGAGAGAGAGAGAGGGTTGCGCGACGCCGAACAAGCGCCTATCTCTGAGGGTAGTTTTTCTACCGACACGAAACGCTCATTTTTTAAAGACATTATCATTTTCTGAAGGTCCCAGGTAAACTTCGACGCATTGCACTATTTCCCGACTGTACACATCACCATGCGGTCGTCACTAAAGCTCGCATGTATAGTTAACGACCATTGTCGCAAGATGCGCGGTCATGTGTACTCGGTCAAACCGAGCAAGGCATTGAAAGTTAGTATGAAAAACTTCATTGCCCCTTAAATGTTTCCGACGCGCGCTAATTCCGAACTCCACATTATTTCGTAGAGCCGCGCTGAACTGACATCTGGCCCACTCGTATTCTGCACTCGGTCATCAGGCATGCAACACAAATAAAATCCTCTATAAGGACCACATTTTTCTCGGGTGTCAAAATGGTGGCCACATAATCAAAAATGCATTTCTTCCCCGTACGCTGTTTGTAAAACACACACACACACACACACACACACACACACACACACACACACACACACACACACATTACTCGCCAGCATGCATCATAGAAAGTGAAATCGTTAAGTACAAGCTTCCCGTCCTGTGAGGTTAACACGCGTCGTTCAACCCTACCGGCACAATTACGCAGCATTAGTAAATACTTCCCTGACCTGCCGAGCGAATGACTTCCGCAAACACAATATCGCAGTTTGAACATATCAACTATCATTAGCTCTTCTATTTCGGTATTTGTTTGATTGATTGATATGTGGGGTTTAACGTCCTAAGACCACCATATGATTATGAGAGACGCCGTAGTGGAGGCCTCCGGAAATTTCGACCACCTGGGGTTCTTTAACGTGCACCCAAATCTGAGCACACGGGCCTACAACATCGGTATTTGTTTCACGGACAGCAAGAGCGTCTATGTCGTTTTCCAGCAACAGGCGACTTGGCGATTGCACTTGTCGCAACCGGGCCGTTACCCTACGAACATTAGGCGTTGCAATACGAAGTGTTACGTGACGACTAGTGGCCATAAAAACGAAAGGTGAAGTCCGAAAGCGCGCACGTAAAACGAGTTTTACTGCAGACAAACTTACGTCGTTCTGTTCCCCTTCATGTTTGATGCAGCTTGTAGCCGCCTCTGTTTCGTTGCGAACACATCGGTCATAAAGTGCCGTCTACACGCCAGCCGAAACCACAGCGCACCTCCCGTCGGTGTCCTCGCTAAAGCGGGGCAACAGTTGGGGGTACTCCGCTTATTGGGTGGAATGTGTTGTGCCGTATTCAGTGTTGCACAGCTTATAAGGGTAAATTTGGAAGGAAGACCCTCGCAGGTACCATCATCGCCTTCCCGTCATCTTTCTCTAGCGTGGCTTCTGGGCCTCTTCAAGCTACTCGCAGTTAAGTCCGTGCCCTCAATGGTCTCTTCAATGGTCCTCTTCAGTCTACTGCAGAGGAGAGTCGAGGTGCCCCTCCTTGTATAGCCGCCACCGCTGGGCGTACCCTGGTCGCCTACGCTGCCGGCTCGACTTCACCTTTGTTGTCTAGAGTTTCGTCTTTTTTTTCATATGGGCTTAAATTCATCACAAGCCTTCAGCTAGGACCTTACCTACAAGCAGATGAGTCGCTGCTCCATCCAGAAGTTGATACCGCGTCGACCTTGTCCATCGTGTGTTCCTTCGTGGCCTCGCGCCTGCCAGACCCGGTCACGTTGGCGTAGCTCCTCACACACTGGGTCTCGTCACGGCCGTTATGACGACAGAGCCGACAGCGTAGCACACGACACTCGTGCCAAATGGCCGCTGCTCTGGCACTGAAGGCAGAGCAGGGCTCTGCAAGGCACCAACACGAGCGCATGGTCTTCTCCCACACGTAGCTGATGGGGTATGTCCTCAATGGTCACGACAGCTTTGAAGTGCAGCTGCACAAGCTTAGCGTGAAAGCCTTTGCTCCCGCATCCTGAACGCGCCGCTTTTCCTGGCATATCTCACTCACGGTGGCACTAGGCGATTGGGCTGTTCGATCGTCCTCGTCGGGCGTCGTGTGAAGCAGGCAATACCTCTTCATCCTAATGTCCTGGTGGCAGGGGTTGATGACGTCCCACCGGTGGTCCGTAGCACTGAGCATTTTCAGTGACAGATGCTTCTCTTTTCCGTCTTCGTCCTTGAGAGCGATTGCCCAAACGTGGTTTATCTGATACGCCCCTATTGCCATCAGATCCGGCATCACCCTGAGGCGATCGAGTGCATCGCGACATTGCTCAGAATCACCACGCAAAAACTTGGTATTGCAAACAGTTGTACAGTATGAATTTTTATGTAAAGGAACACGCCAGCGCGTGGCCTGCGCTCTGCGGCAGCTGCCTACAGCACCATAAGCCGATAGATAAAGAAAGCGCGTCCACTTTTGACGGCATTGCACATTGCGGGACCAGAGCGGGAGCACAATTTAGCAGCACTTACACAACTGGCATGCCTTGTTTCGTTTGCTAACAGATGACGGGAAAATTGGTTGCGCTTTCTTTATCTGTCGATTGATGGTGCTGTAGGCAGCTACAACAGAGGGCAGGTCATGCGCTTGCGTGTTCTCTTTCATTGAAAAAGTTACATTGTACTTTAAGGAAGCTTGATTAAAACGAGCTAATAATCTTCTGTGTAGGCATTTCCGTAAACCTGATACCGCGGCCCGGATGGCCCGCAAGAAACGCCGCTGAAGAGCACAACACCCCGTGTCCGCCCCCAACAGCAGCCTGAAGTGTAGTCCTTATGCCACCGCTGTGATGGAAATTTCCATGACAAATGTTTGATATCGATTTCAACCATGTGCCACAAAACTTTATGAAATAAAATTTTCAAAGATATAACGAACTCTCCTTGGAACTAAGGCCGACCATGGATTCGAACTATCAGATATGAAACGAACACCTAACACCTTGGCCACTAGAATGCCACAGTAATCGTAGTTTTTGAGTTGTGCTCTGCGTTATTTTAGGACATCCTGCGTTGATTTTTAACGAACAATGTTAGGCGCTTAAAAAAGCCTAGTTACGTTCATCGTTTCAAGATGGCACGTCAGACAAAACTGGAGCCTTATCATGGGCGGTCATGGCCTCAACTTTTTTCTTTGTACATGTGTTGTGATGACACAGGCGTTTCGTAAGAGTTCAGATGATTAGACTTTATTCGGCCAACGGTTGTGTCCCTGACGAAGGCTGCCAGCTATCAACCATTCGAGGAACATCGTCCAAGGTCTTCGCTGATGGCTCTGGCTTGCTGGACGGCTCACTCCTGGTCTGCCAGATCCCCACTGAGCAAAGCGGCTTCCCATCGCTCAGCAAGTCACGCTGTTTCATAAGGTCCTTCAGCTAACGCCACCCTTTCTCGTTGTCTCTCGTTGTTCTTTGCGCATTCTCGAAGTAGGTGTGCCATGTCGACCCATGTGTTGTCGCACCACGGGCAGCCGAGTGACGGGAGAGGCGCGGGTCACAGGCGGTGCCGATGATAGGGTTTGGTGAAAGTCCCCGTCTGCAGCCACCTTAGTTACGCAGGCACTTAGTTATGCCCATTGTTGCAAGTTCTGACTTCAGACAAAAGTTGAGCCTTACCATAGGTGATAAGGGCCTCAACTTTTTCGAGTACTTTTAGGCATCTCTTGTGGTGAAGCAGACGTTTCAGGGGAAACTTTTGCTTGGACGGCGCCTCCTCTATTTTTTAAATGCCAGCCGGATGCGCTAGATCCAGCCATTCACCATCATTCCATCTAGCTCTTTTCTACTTTCTCCTATCGCCTAGTCTACACGTGTGTCTTGCGGCTGTGAGGCAGAGAACACATTATGTAGTGCGCCTAGCGATATATATCCTTTGAATTTCCGGTTCAGTGGTGTACAGATCCGTAGCACGGCGTCTTGCATTCCTCGTATTCACAGTGTTGTCAGTCACGCTGGCTCTGTGTGAGATACGGTGTTTTGAAATAGCGCGTCGCTGATCGTGGTGCCATGCGGGCAATCAATAAGGAAGCGTCACTGCAATGCTGCTGCACGCGCCGACTTTAAGAGCGCTGGGACGTGGCGGTGGTATTGCTTCAAGCGGCAAAATCGAACATGAAGGAAGAATTCTGACAGGCATACTATATTGGAGAGGGAAACACGTCTATGGAATATCTGTGTGAAAACGCTCAGATGCACGTGTAACGCAAACAGCCCTACCCTACCTGTGGCGTCGTATCACAACCACTTCATGAACTAAGGCAGACCGATGGCTCCGGAGCACACGTTTGCACTGGCATTGAAATGAATGAAGGGGGCGTTGCTAGCGAACTGTTTTAGACAAACATGTGTAGTGTCAGTTACCTTATTCTCGAAACAGTTTTAAGGGGCGAAGCTCCTAAAAGCGGCACCCGTTCGTCCCTCGTAGTGCGTAACCAGTCTTACGCTTTGACCTGCAAGGTGGTGCCGGTGGGAGATGTGTTCTATGCGTTGTTGAACAATGAAAAATTCGCAGCGTGCGCGATAACTAAAAGCCGAATTCTCCTGTCTCTCATTCCCAATTAGCAGCCATTGGCATGTACATTGAGCACTATCTCACAAGAAAGGGTTGCTACGTTATACTTGCTCACACAGGCCGTCACACGGACGGACGCAAGGACGGACGGAAGCAAAAACGAATGAATGGACGGATGCTTCGCCCCACTCTCCATCCTTCACCCCGTGTATATGCTGCCATTTTTTGTTATGCTTATTGCTTACCAGTGCGCATTGTCAGCTTCTACTCGAAAGTGCATTTTTGTGTGAACGACACTTTAACACGTATTTACTGCGATATCGTGGTGGTAAGACGCTTTCACGCAGCTATAGCTTTGAAAGCCTGTTAAACATTCATCGGAGAGTGAACATGTACGTTAAACATGGATTAAGATACAAGATACGCTGGTAAATACAGCAATGCACGCTTTGATGGCATACAACGTCTGCCCTCAGTGTTGCCGTAATTTTTTTCTATAAATTATTCTGTCAGCTGTACAACACAAGTTTAAAGTATCTTCAAAACTTTACAATACGTTCTGCCGCTTCTTTAGGGCACCTTTGCCAACGCTTCACCGAACCATTCAAGGCGCTCTGCAAGCCGCCAACGGAAACATCCTTCACTGACGTCGTTGTTACAGTTTCTATGTTCTCCAGTGTCTCATGAAGAGTTTCTTTAGATTTATTTTAGATTCACAAAGATCCAATTAGTACAATATTCATGGGTTAGAACAGCTCATTCGAGAGTTCAGTGAAGTGCATACATTGGTTTCCATTGTCCTTAGTTCGGGTCACATCTACAGGTAGTTTAGAGCCAGCATTATCTTTATACATTTAATTCGTCGAGACATGACGTGGTTAATCGTCTGCCGAAACTCCGTTTGTCAGCCATTCTTGTAGAACATTTGATGTGCCCATATGAATCCGTGAGTACCATGCCACCGCGGGGAGCGTGATCTGCCTGAACTAACCAGAAACGGTACTTGTGACCAAACACATTAGCAACCTGAACATTGTGTATTTTATTTTAGTGTTCTTTCGACAACTACCGATTGAACGTATATCCACTTCGTGTCGAGCCTAACGACACGTATTGCACTCAGGCGTTAAGTTTTTCCAGCTAAAAAACATACCGTTTTGTTTTCAAAATTATAGATATTTATACTTTTTTTCTTGCGTGAGAGAAGCTACAAGAAAGGCGAAAATAATACTGGGAGCAGTTTGTCCGGGCAGCCAATCGTAGTCATTTGCTGCTTCAAGGGGCCCGATGATGTAGTTCCAGAGACAGCGTGTGTGCCTGACAGTAGCATTTGGAAGTTCGACTAAGATACGTAATCAGGCAAAACACACAATGCTAACAAAAGAAAATTCAAGACAACTGCGCAGATAAAAAAATATACATATTTTTATTACAACCATTGTCACGCCCGGAAACAAAGCGACAGATAAGTTCTAGCGTTGAGGGCATCACATTAGGTGACGACATATCAAGACGGAAGTTACTGCAGAAAACGAGCAAGGGCAAGTCCGGAGAACAACGCCACCCTGAAGTTGTTTCCGATCAACACGACGATGCGGGTACAATGAGGCCATAACTGAGTCGTCACTAATATTCACGGCAGAATGATATTAAGGACAATAATGCTCCCCGTAATCCTTGCGCAAGATTGATAACAGAAGAAACTTTTTTTGTTAAAATGCGCTCAAGGTGTAGTATGATCCGCAATGACACGAAAGCTGTAATGTCTTCTAGGTTTCAGTTTGTGCTTGACAGATAAATGTCTTCAAGCAAGTCAATGTAATGATGATATGGCCTTAGTTCAAGACAGCCTGCTTGCCTTGTCTCCATTCTAGTATAATAAAGGCTAGTGTTCTTGTACTTCCTCCTTCAGAAAAAAAACGTGGCGATGATGGATGATTCTCTCTGAACATCTACTTAGATTAGGGTACCACTGGGTTAATGCGACGCCCAAATGCAGTGACTTTCTGCCTTGTGCGGTACCAGACATTGCTGCGAATCTTTCGAGTTCAAAGGACTGACTTCGAGTGAGGTGGGTCTTCTTCCTTGTGTTAAATCAGTACTTTCAGCTAGAATCCTTTCCTTCTATGTTTACCAAGTAGACGTAGTCAAAGGCTGTTCATTTAGCGACAATTTCGTACATAGCAATAACTTTGACTGACGCATGACCACTGCGATACGTGTACTGAATGTCACGAGTGCAAGGTACTTAGGCGTGAATGCTTACTAGCCTATATTGGGTATATCCTGTATTTAGTCCATTTATGATGGGTGAGATGAGAAATGTATGTGGTGCATAAATGTACAGAGTTAAAGGATAATGGCTGCACTGGGCTCGGCGAGCACAGAATATCGAGACAGATGGATCTTGTCCTGGCCCACGATGAGGCAGTTGGATGAGGTCTCACCACTACTCATATAGTGGAACAGTCGCTTCAGCTGTTCGTACGTGATGAACATGCAGATGTTCCAGGAACCTAGCCGAACGAAGGAAGGTGTGAACCTGCGTGGAGAAAAAGCGCACTTGTTTTACCAAGACAGAGTGAGTGAAACAGGCAATAGAAACACCACTGTTGAAAGCAACTTTTCTATACACCGTATTTTTTTTTAAACTAGAGATTGTCTGACTCGTTGCCTCAATGCTTATCAGGCTACTATAGTTCTCACGCTATAATTTAGGAGAAAATTAGAGACACTAATTTAGAAATGGAGAATAATATTATGTTAATTGCTTCCAACAGACAATCAAGCTAAGGAAAACATGATGGACATAAGACATCAGTGTAGTGATTGTAACAAAAATGCGAAAAAAATAGGAACAACTTGCCACAGGCACAAACCAAACTTCGAGTTTCCCAATAACAAATTTAATGCTCTACCAAAACAGAGGATTGGTAGTCCTCCCGTACACTTTATTGGCTATATGTTTGCATAAAAACCTACGAATGTTAGTCAGCGTCATTCGCAGCCATGACGGCAAGTGTTGAACACTCTCCCTTTTCCCAGGTGACGTCACGTAGCTCGTGGCATGGCTACGAGCTGATGGCTGACCAATAATTCTTTACATTTTAACGAAAGTTTTGCCTGTA
Source organism: Rhipicephalus annulatus (assembly GCA_013436015.1). Taxonomy (NCBI): domain Eukaryota; kingdom Metazoa; phylum Arthropoda; class Arachnida; order Ixodida; family Ixodidae; genus Rhipicephalus; species Rhipicephalus annulatus. The sequence continues at coordinate 11,070 of WOVY01012778.1, read as the reverse complement.
CAAGATTTTCGCTAGCAAGCAGCGCAAGAAGGGCAATCAATGTCCTATTTTATTTGTTCAGCACAACGTTACAACTAAAATACACTCAAACCTAGGTAAGTATAGGAGATGTCACTTGTAGTAAAAACAGAAGGATTTGAAATAGACAAAAGGAAATAATGTCACCAGCAGAGACCAAGACTGCAACCTGTGCTACAATTTCGGCACAGGTGTTCACACATGCGCCGACTTATTACTGGAAGCTTACTACATAATTGACTACCATTCCAATCTGTCACTTAATTTGATTATTGTGAAGAGGGCCTTCAGAAGCAGGCGCACTGCTTCGAGGACTGTCGGACATGCGCGGTACGGTACACATAGTTTTTTTTTGAGACTTCAGGTGTGTTCTAGAGGTGGTGTTTATCACCATGCGAAGAGAACATTCCAAAAGCTCGGCGTGACCGACCCTCTCAAACCACAGTGACAAACTGGGGTGCTGATATGTGCTCTCGGATTAGGCACCGCAGTTATTTTTTTTCTCTTTCTCTTCTGTAAATCCCCCGTTCTCTTTTCCTCAGTGTCGGTAGCAAACCGGACGCGCGTCTTCTCAGCCTTGCTGCAATTGCTTTTCTTCGTACCTAGCTGTGTCTTTGCGTGCAGTTTATGCAAAATATTAACTGGTGGTTACGATACTGCTCTAACACACTTTATTAGCACCGCTTCATGTCAGGCCAAGACTAACTTTGAACTTTCGGCTTTCCGCAAGCTATCGACTGTGCCATAAATTATAACTCTTGTGAAGTACGACAGCAATCACTAGGCCATCAATCTTCTTTCCGCGGATAAGCGATGTACCTGCTACACACCTGTAAGGTATTCTGTGCGCTTTGTTCATTGCGCATGTGGCTGATGAGGAGGGAAAATTGGGGCATAACACTTTGCAGGGGGAGAGAAGCAATAAACCACACATTCATTGTGAAATTAGTACTGTGGGGTGTCTGGTTGTCATTTTACACTTCTGCCATGCTATAGTACGTAGGAAAAAGTGAGACCCGCAGGTCGCGGGTTCGATTCCCGCCTGCGGCGGCTGCATTTCCGGTGGAGGCGGAAATGTTGTAGGCCCGTGTACTGAGATTTGGGTGCAAGTTAAAGAACCCCAGGTGGTCAAAATTTCCGGAGCCCTCCACTACGGCGTCTCTCATAATCAAATGGTGGTTTTGGGACGTTAAACCGCACAAATCATCATCGTAGGCAAAAGTGATTCTTTGCTCGACATCCCATCTGTGTGGGCTCTCTTTGAAAATGAAGTTCGAGTACCTTCGTGGCTGAGTGGTAGAATATTAGATTGCCACGCAAAGGGCCAGGGTTGAAGTCTGATCGGATCCTGGGCATTTTTTTTTATGGTAAACGGTTGCTTCCACGATGGCAATGGCAACACCATTCAATTGAAGAACACTCACTTAAGAGCTGTGATCTAAACGCTTGACCTATGTCCCTCATGATAACGTCAAGCCTTCCTGGACTTGACTGAACTCCTGCGCAGTCAGCGTATGGTGCAGTGCAGACATGCTGAGCTCGCTCACCCTTTGTAGAAGGCCATGAGACCGCCCTCGTGGAACATGCGCACCGCACACTCCATGGCGCCCGAGTAGAGACCAGCGCCGGCGTTCATGTAGCGCGTCTTGACCACGTCCACGGGCGAAGCGACCACAGTGGCGCAGAAGCCCGCTCCGAAGGCGGCCACAAAGTGACACGCGATGTTGTCCCCCAGCAGGCCCCGAGACAAGATGGCCTCCTTGACGCTGTCGTAGCACACAAGTTCGGCAGCATTGACGATACTGTTGCGAGCGATGTTGGGCAGCATGCCTGAGGAGAACGAAAAAATAGACAATCGAATAAATTGTAGCAAAGAGAATTGCTATAGTGGAACACGCTATTTGGTGACATTGAGTACCTGAGGAGGGTAGAGGTAGTTTTATTTTCAGTCAATTATTTTCATTCCGGGGATTTCTTGGTTGTTTATTAGCTGTGTGAAGCCACGTGTTGATTTATATATTTGTTCGGGCACCTGCACAGACGTTCACCTGAGAGCAAAAGTGAACGCTTGTGACTCGTGAGCTCAGTCGTGCTTTCGTCTTTCTTGATGACGTCATTTTGTAATTGTAAATCCTTACCAACTAGCCCAGTTGTCGGTCCTTCCTGACATCTATTGGGTTTACCTCTACCGCACACCGCTGGGGCCAGCCATTCGCATTTGGGGTGTGTGAAATGGGCCATTGATCAAGCTACTTGCTGACCTTCGCGCTAGCATTCAGTCGGGTTGAACGGTCCCAGAGGGGCACGCGAAGAAGAACCTAAAAAACCGCGAGACTGCATATAACGCTAAGCACTGTCAAAGTGAAAGCCGGCAGAGCGGCCTTTCAGAGCCTTTTTTCAACGCTCTTTGGCTAGCTGCTGCAATCCCACTTGCAGGGCACACATTATGGCATTAAGCAACGTGTAGTAGACTGAAATTCATCATGCCATCCTCCGTCATTCTTTGGAGAAGCGTGGTACCCACTACACACTTGCAAGAAAATTTGTGCAATTTTTTGTGCTGTAAGTGACAATAATGAAGAATTATGCCACAGGTTTTCGTGATCCCTACAATCCACCACAGTATGCGCTACAGTTAGTAGGTAAAGAATAACTATCTTTTGTAATGAGTTGCATCATTCGACGACCCGCTCGTTGCGCATTTCACATTACGTGACACCTGGTTGTTCTTTTGATGTTCTAAGACACTTTATTACTTATATTAACGTGATTTCTTTCCCAACATCAAGCCTGCCTAAGGGCAGTTTGCAAAGGAGTTCCAACCACCGGCGTAGCTCAGTGGTAGAATACCGGCCTGGCACACACGGGGCCTGGATTCAAATTTCATTGTGTTGCTGTTTTCATTTACTGTGTTCATTTTTTTTTATTTCATGCGTTAGTGGTTACGTAATACGGTGGCGGAGAACTAGGGAATGTGCGCGACCCGTGTTGTGATCTCATAACAGCTTCCGTTGTAACATATTTGTTACGTTCATAATGCTCCCAATTTATCGAATGTCCTAAATAAAGTGCACTTTTGTGTGGTCACGACTAGCTTCAGGATCACCTCCCCAAAGAACCCTCTGTAATATTGTAACCTTATTATTAGGACTCATTTTGTACCATTCGCTCTCAAAGGGTCAGGACACTGTCTAATTCATATTGAATCGTTTTAAGGTACACTTAACTGCCATGAAATTTGATAGCATCAAGAAAGGCAGGTTTGGCTACTGACAACAGAAAAATCACCTGAAGACCAACGTGTTGTGTATCAGCATATCATGACCTAGTGTCCTAACTCTGACATTCTTTTTCAAATTCAGTAAAGGTACAACATGGAGGTATTGCCCATGTCTACACGATTTGTTTTCGTCCAACATTGGCAATCGTTGATGTTAGAGTTAACAAGCAACCACCACAGGCCCAACAATTGACCGAGAAATAGCGCAGAAATTGATTAGTTAAATCATTTCGGCCGAGTGTAGTGCAACCCTGATGCACATGTGGAAGAGCGCAAGTGGAGGAGCACTGCCCAAACTTCAGAATTCCATTTTCGCAGAAACGAGAGGCGCCAGTTTTGAGTATTTGACACTGACATTGTATTGTGTCCGCTTTGCTCTGCCGTAAACAGCCCCCGATATTAGAGATAACGCGAACACATCGCTCATGTAGCCAGTCGCAAAAGAACTGTACATTAGTTCATCAGTTCTATCCCCTAGGTTGAGTATTGCGGCCACTGAGGACATGGGCGCCGCTATACGAGCACTCACCCTTGTAGAGTCCTCGAACTCCCTCTTCTCGGCCGATGGTGCGGTACGCCTGGAACGAGTTCCGGTACCGGCGGGGAGCAGTGCCGGACTGTGCTTGCATGCGCACCTTGACCACGTCGGTGGGCTGGGCTGTGGCGACGGCCATCGCGCCCGTGGTGACCGCTGCCAGGATGCGTATGCCCAGCACGGAGGCAGAGTTGCCGCCCTGGTTATGGCCTACGAGGAAGAAGGTTGTTCCTTCTTTATTATTTATTGGTTTACTCAATACTGTATTGCAATGGCCCTTGGGGACACGGCCATAGACAAACGTTGCCTGACCGGGCCGTGTAGTGTCAGACATACATCAGCTGCAGCAGAATCATCTTTACAGAACACGAAAGCTTACATGAAGAACAATCAACCCACTTGTTTTAATTGAATTAGTTGTACAATTCATGAAAGTTAAAAGCAACAAATAAAAAAGCACAACAACGTCAATGTTATACGGTTTCCTAGAACTTTTTGAGCGCTACAAAGCAGAAGCACTAACATGTGCAAATGAATACAGTCTTCGCAAAAGTAAATTGGTGAAAGGCGACCGAAGTCCACCTTTCTGAGGTGGAAAACCACTTGCGACAAGAAAGAAACATTGACGCGAAAAATTATTCATTGTATTTTAGCATTCGTCTCCATAGTAACACTTTTCCTATGCTTTTCTTAGTTTTCGCTTCGAAATTACAGAATCAATAAGGCTTATAGTTAAAGAATAGCTGTTAACTAATGGGTCAGGAATTTCAGCTCCACATTTTCAATTACCATACGTTGTCTTGCTATGTGGTATGGCTAAGAAACATTTTTTGAAGTTATAGACTGTCATTTTTATACGGTATTTATTTCGGAAAGATAGTTTGTCTATACGCAATTGGCGCAGAATTTGAACGAATCAGTCACGAGATACTCGCCAGAAATGTCCATAAATCACTGACTCATTTTGGAGTCTGTGGTTACGTCTGTACATTAAGTTGGTTATTCAAGATAAAATGGGTCAGTCGCAAATTAGGCCACAGTGCATATGTCAATTCATAATGCAATTCAACTTGTAAATACATATTTCTGCATGCGCTTCCTTTTCTATTTCTATGTAACCGGCATTTTAATCGTTCAACCACCCGTTTGCGCTGGTTGCACCAGAATCTCCCAAATCGTGCCTGATTGTTTTTTTTAAGGTTCCCGTAACGTTGCGCTCCTAACGTGAACAGTGCAGCTTGTTTCGGAATTAACATTCCACATGCATAAACACCAAACCGTCTTATCACAGATTAAGTTACAATCGGCTGTCGAATGTGATTACCACTATCAGCATGTATTGCTTGAAGTTTAATTTTTCTCTCTTAATAAAATGTATTCATCTGTACGAGCTTCTATTCCGCGAAAAAGCCTGCAAGGCATTTAGACAACAATGCGCATGAGCTTGCGTTCACTTGTTTTCTCCTCTGGCCATGTTCTAGCACACCAACACGCTGCATCATAAGGATGCAATGTCTATCGTTTGCCAGTTTCAAACTTTGTATATTGCATCGCTCACGGCATTGCCGTGATTACGTTAGTGGCATCACCTTACAACATTTAAGAAAATAAGAAATAGACATAACAAAGTTTTCCTTCTAACATGGCCACGAAGAATATTGCCAAGAGGAGGGAAGTCAATGGTCGTGGTGATTTGTGTCGAAAGTAACCAGAAAACATTTCATCAATCCCGCTGAAACATAAGACGTTAATTGAAAGCTAAAGTAGCGAAGTTTGCACGTCGCGTCTAATAACCCAGGACAGCTTTAGAACTCGCAAAGAAAATTTTAAAGAAAACAAAGTAACACCGGATATCACGTTAACGCATTAATAATAATTGGTTGATGTACTTTGCTTATCTCGCATTCTTGTAGATTACCGTTTAGCAGGAGCTCATTCATTGACAAGAAAGAAAAATGGGCATGGGCAGATAACGTAGTGAGATGACAAGATAAGCGTTGGTCATTAAGAGTAAAAACCTGATTAAAAAAAAGTAAGCGCGAGGAGTTGGCAGATGGATATGTGGACAGGTGAAATTGAGTTGACAAAACATACAAGGGTTTATTTAGGTAAAAATTGAGGAACAATTAAAAGGTGGTTAGGGCTAGGACTAGTTGGCTCGAAGTTTGTGCTAGAGATCTGTCACATTTCAGTCAAGCTAACGATGATTATTATTATGATGATGATTACAGCGCTTTCACCCACTGACGACCATGTTACCGTTGTCTTGCGACACTATGACCACCTCAAGGAAACCGCGAGTGTGGCATCATTTACACTAACCGAGAATGGCCATGCTGTAGGATTCTTTGACGCTGTCGTAGAAACCTATGCGCACAGTGGCAAAGCAGAACTGCCTCTGGAGGCCAGGACCGATGCCTCCGTACAGTTGGGCAGGTCCTTCTTGACGAGCAATGGTCGCCACGGTGCCAAAGACACCACGGTACTTGAGGCTCGACCTGCTGTATCCAGTCGAGCCCCTCGCCCTGGATCTGGAGTGAAAGGAACCCGAGTCCAGACGTGAGAATTAGTCACGCACTCATTGAAGATGAGCGCGGTCTGTCTTTTCGCCGACATTTGCACAGCTTCACCTTAAGACTCGCTTCCTTTCTGAAGAGCTCATGGTAGTTTTACTTTTGAACAAATATGAAATCTAGTGTTATCTTGGGGATACACTTTTGTTAACCTCACCAAAAAATGCTGTCACATACGACAGCGCTGGTGGCGCCATCTTGCAGCACCAAACTTCCCTATTGGGACCTCGTATAAACGGAGTTGAAATGGCTATACTATGCTCCACAGTGTCTCTAACAACTGCCATTTTAAAATGCTGCGGATTTCTTTTTGTCGACATTTGTTCCTCGACAGAGCAAAATGTTTGAGTTGCGATGTCGTCATTTGCTAACTGAAATATTGTCAACCGAATACAGTGGAGAGATCACACTACTGAAACTGATCAGCATGAAACAGTTTGACGCATCGAGATGCGGCACTATAAACGAGACAATGCTAGAGGCGTTCGCGTTTAAAGTGGTTGATTGATTGATATGTGAAGTTAACGTCCCAAAACCACCATATGATTATGAGAGACGCCGGTCGTGGAGGGCTCCGGAAATTTCGACCACCTGGGGTTCCTTAACGTGCATCCAAATCTGAACACACGGGCCTACAACGTTTCCGCCTCCACCGGAAATGATACGTTTAAAGCTAATGGTGCACGTACAGACTGTACATGCCGGCATTTGGTCGTTTTGATGCTAGGATAGGCAACTTTTCTATGTATTAAATATTAACTTTTTTGTACAGGATGTATGTGGTTATAAAGCTACATACTCAACCTCGGTTAAAGTATAGCTCAAACCACGTAATTAATGAATGGTAACAACAATTGCTTTCCATACAAAATGAAATCAAGGGATTATTTTACGAGGGGGTTAACTTATTTGCTCGGTACAACCGAATAAATCTAAAAGGCAATTAGACCAAAGAAAGCGTATCAGACGTTCAATGTTTTCTTTGAACTGTAATTCAATAATTATGACATCAATTGAAAATAATATAAATGTGTTAAATATTGTGATATGCCTGGATGCGATCCGAACCCACAACCTTCGATTGTGAAGTAATGCTGGTTGTCAAATTGGTTCCACGGAGCCATATCATGTGTTCCGTGACGCCATGGCCCACAAAAGAAAGACTTTATACTTTCTTTCGCGGTACTGCTCGAGAAAGAGCAGCAATATCCTGAATAAGATTGCTTCGGCTGCTCTAACACCTCCATTCAAAACCAAACCTTTGAACCCGTCATGTTCAGCTGCTATAGCTATGACACCCAGCGATGCCTGATACAGATGGTTTTGAACCAACTGAATACCAGATCATTTTCTGCGCAGATGATTCCAGGACCTTAGACGTGTGCTTCGAGTGCAAGAAAGCAACCGAAACGCTGCCGAAGTACTTGAACTCAACAAATCATAGCGACCACCTGTAAACTGCACGTACTCCCCCAAGTGTGCTGATAATTGTGTGTGTCTTTCTTCACTATCTTCTTCTATCTCTTTCTCTTTCTATTTATCCATACCATAATGCAGGGGTAGCAAACCAAACGTGCTTCTGGTCAGTTTCCCTGCCTTTGCTTGCATGTTTCTCTTCATAAATCTGCTACATAAGCCCCAATAGCACTGCATTACCTTCACCTGATGTGCCTTCCATTTCATACCGTAGCAATCGCTTCTCACATTCCCCTACCCCTTCCATCCCCGGTTTGTCACACCATCGGGTCTCGAACACACACAGCTGAGAACCACTTGTCCACCTAATAAGCAATGACGAAAGGTGCTCCCCCGTCTACTAGGCTAGCAATTTCTATACAAGTAATCCCTGGGGGTGTTAGACAGCCCCGCTCGTAGGCAAGGCAGGGAGTGGGGAAAAATCTTTTTGTAAAAGGGAGCCACGCGGCAGGTGATCTTTGAACGGTCAGAGTGCCATTACGCATCCATACATATTTTCTACCCTAACAAGGCAACCAGAAACGATAGGCGTCAGTTCTGTTCGTAAACGGTGACAAGCGTGGGCTTACCTGCAGCCGAACCTTGGCGACATCTAGGGGAAAGGTGATGGCGTCTGCTATGCAGGCAGCTGAACCAGCACAAGTCAGCTTGGCGGCCAAGCCAAGCTGTAGCTGTTGGCTATTTGCGGTCATAGTGGCTAAAACGCCAGCTACTCCTGGTCGACCTGTGAGTAATGTTTGACAAAGTGCAGGAAAAGGAATTAGCGTCTAAACGCAATCTTTTTTTTTCCTGAAGCTACGACGTAGCGTGAAAGCGGTAGTGAGGACGTAAAACACTGCACCATGTCTATCGCACTCCGAGTTCTCTCAAACGCTGTTCGATTACGTTATATAACAGCAAAATACAGCCTAAAGCTGCACACACTGACATGAACCATGTCTTGCTACTGTGAGTTACATTCCACGAATGGCACGTACAATATTCATTAATGTTCACGAACGACTATCGCTGTCATATGTTATGTTTGGCTATTATTGAAAATTATGTCTTATTGTTACCATCACACGACTCTTACCATGACCTGGAATTCCTCAACCTTGTTTTTTGCAAAGCAAGGTCGTTCAAAACGTGATATGGGAGAAATGTTGTCTTCTGTCTGCATGTGCTTTTTCCAAAAACAATGTTATGAATAATCGATACCAACTAATCTGAATCCACATCCGGCTGAGTCGTCTCATAGTCACCGCGTAATTACTCCAGAGTCGACAGCAACAAATGCAGCCACCAATAGCCTGTTAGAACATTGACTGTTACATTAGTAACGCTCGCTGTTGGAATCGCTGCCAGTCGACGTAAAAAGTTTTCGGTACAATAAAAAAAACGAGAATATACAGAGGAGACAGCGCTCCCAATGTCTCCTCTTTTCATATTCCATCACTATTTTTCTTTGTTGCATTTGTTCGAATGCGCTATGCATCGCATCTATTAGATCATACACGGCACTCCCGTGTGGTATCCTCTTCCGTAGAATGAATGCGTTTTACAGCTCCGTTCTGTCAGTCGAAACACATGAGTGGGGCCATTCTTTCTCCCCGACTGCATCGGTTGGTTTCGTAATGTGCTAGCGAGTATTCTATAAGTACTAGTCATTTGAAATGTTTTCACTGTTATTTCATGTATTAGTGTTTATTGGCATAATACCAAGTTTTTGTAACGTCGTTTGTCTTGTGAATAGGCGTTATGTGGACTGCCGGAGGACAATGCCTTATCTGTTAGATTTGCGACCTATTTTGCGGCTTATTGGTGGTGGATATATCTCCGTCATCGCGATTTGACTGCGACAGATGAAAAGAAATCCTAATGAGAACGATGGGCCTTGGATCATCACCGGTGACTTCAATCCCATCACAGCTTTGGGGAAGCACTAGGATGAATGCCAGGGGCCGGAACCTTGTTACATTCGCTTCCGATTACGACTTTCCATCATGAACGATGGTACCCCCACATATCTGCGGGGTCTCACGTATGGCAGTTGCCTTGACCTGACATTGGGTCACGGTGCTTCTCTCACAAAGTCAAGTGGTTTTGCGATATCGAGACTCATGGGAGTGATCACATACCCACCTACGTGACGATCGATGGTATCATAAAAAAATTCTCTTCCGGTGTGCAATTGGCACTGACTGGTCGATGTTTGCATCGCGTGTTGAGAACGCTTGCCAAGAAGGCCTCGCTGCAGCCTGGAAAATACCATAGTGGAAGCTATGCAAGCGTCCAAACGCAAATTACCATTTCGTCTAAAGTAACACAATTTGACATCGACTGGAAAAATTACGAGCTATACGAAGGCGTGCGGAACGACGATACAGACGCACAAGATCAATTTACGATCTGAGGGAAGCAAGGCGGCTCCAGAAAGATTCAACGACGCATTTACAACTGGAGAGTGAACGCTGGAAAGCATTCTGCGAATCTCTAGCCTCATAACCGCTGTCATATATCTGGAGAACAGTTCGTGGTCTTCGCTCCTCTCCACAACAACGGCACCCTTTTAAAGCTTGGCACTCCATCATGGAAACAGAACTCGAGGTGGCTGAAGAATTTTGCACGAGAGTTTGCCGGGAAATATATGAATGAGAGAGCATCGACGCCGTGATCGTTCCTGAGGACGCGATTACCAGAATGGACACTCCGTTCACCATGGAAGAACTGGAAGGTGCGTTAGTCGCTTCTAAGCGCATGTCATCCGCCAGGTCCTGATGGTATTACTTATAGTGCGTTGGGACACCTTGGACAAAAAAGCTAGAAAAGAACTTTTAACATGCTTCAACAACTCCTGGCTCAGCGGCCAGTGTTCCCCGAGAATGGAAAATAAGTCGATTAATACCACTTTTGAAATCGGGAAAATCACCATTGGACTTGACAGCGTATCGCCCTATTGCCCTCGCAAGCTGCCTCGGAAAGTGATGGAAAGAATGGTTCTATTTCGTCTCGAGTGGTACTTGGGACGATACCACCAATCCTTCTTGCATGGCAGGTTTTCGTCGGGGCGATCCTCCATTGACTGTGTCATTGATTTATCGACATTTGTCAACAAGAAAAAAGTCGCAAGCGCATATCAGTGGCACTCTTTCTTGACGTGAAGGGTGCATATGATAATGTAGCTCACGATTCCATCCTCACTTCTC
>WOVY01012777.1:0-73423 GCA_013436015.1 Rhipicephalus annulatus | reverse complement strand
GGGAATATATCTCCGTCATCGCGATTTGACTGCGACACAGATTAAAAGACATCCTAATGAGACCGATGGGCCTTGGATCATCACGGTGACTTCAACGCCCATCACATGCTTTGGGGAAGCACTAGGATGAATGCCAGGGGCCGGAACCATGTTACATTCGCTTCCGATTACGACCTTTCCATCATGAACGATGGTAACCCCCACATATCTGCGGGGTCTCACGTATGGCAGTTGCCTTGACCTGACATTGGTGTCACGGTGCTTCTCTCACAAAGTTAAGTGGTTTTGCGATATTGAGACTCATGGGAGTGATCACATACCCACCTACGTGACGATCGATGGTATCATAAAAAATTTCTCTTCCGGTGTTGCAATTGGCACTGACTGGTCGATGTTTGCATCGCGTGTTGAGACCGCTTGCCAAGAAGGCCTCGCCTGCAGCCTGGAAAATACCATAGTGGAAGCTATGCAAGCGTCCAAATGTAAATTACCATTTTCGTCTAAAGTAACACAGTTTGACATCGAACTGGAAAATTACGAGCTATACGAAGGCGTGCGGAACGACGATACAGACGCACAAGATCAATTTACGATCTGAGGGAAGCAAGGCGGCTCCAGAAAAAGATTCAACGACGCATTTACAAACCGGAGAGCGAACGCTGGAAAGCATTCTGCGAATCTCTAGCCCCCATAAACCGCTGTCATATATCTGGAGAACAGTTCGTGGTCTTCGCTCCTCTCCACAACAATGGCACCCTTTTAAAGCTTTGGCACTCCATCATGGAAAAACAGAACTCGAGGTGGCTGAAGAATTTTGCACGAGAGTTGCCGGGAATATTATGAATGAGAGCATCGACGCCGTGATCATTCCTGAGACGCGATTACCAGAAATGGACACTCCGTTCACCATGGAAGAACTGGAAGGTGCGTTAGTCGCTTCTAAGCGCATGTCATCGCCAGGTCCTGATGGTATTACTTATAGTGCGTTGGGACACCTTGGACAAAAAGCTAGAAAGAACTTTTAACATGCTTCAACAACTCCTGGCTCAGCGGCAGTGTTCCCCCGAGAATGGAAAATAAGTCGATTAATACCACTTTTGAAATCGGGAAAATCACCATTGGACTTGACAGCGTATCGCCCTATTGCCCTCGCAAGCTGCCTCGGAAAAGTGATGGAAAGAATGGTTCTATTTCGTCTCGAGTTGTACTTGGAACGATACACCAAATACCCTTCTTGCATGGCAGGCTTTCGTCGGGGCCGCTCCTCCATTGACTGTGTCATTGATTTATCGACATTTGTTCAACAAGAAAAAAAGTCGCAAGCGCATATCAGTGGCACTCTTTCTTGACGTGAAGGGTGCATATGACAATGTAGCTCACGATTCCATCCTCACTTCTCTCGCAGCAATGGGCTTTGGTGGACGAATGTTTCAATGGGTAAAAGACTATATAACTGGCAGGGGTTTCTTTGTGCAAACAGATGAGGGTAAAACTGCTCAACATTACACCTACTGCGGAGTACCTCAGGGAGGTGTTTTAAGCCCCACATTGTTCAATGTGGCCCTCATTGGTCTGGTGAAGGTTCTGCCAAAGTCGGTGTGCCTATCCATATACGCCGATGATATTTGCCTCTGGAGTGCTGCAGTTACTCGCCCTCAGGTGCGTGCACGAATACAGCGGGCAGCAACCCTCACAACAGCCTACCTTCAGAAACAAGGCCTAAATATATCAACTGTGAAGTGCGCGTTGATGGCGTTTACACGCAAACCAATGACGCCATACCCTGTTTACATCAATGGGCAGAGTGTCAAATATGCACGGACGCATCGTTTCCTGGGCATAATTATCGACAGAAGTCTTTCGTGGAGCCCACATTGTGCGTACTTGAAGAAGAGACTGCTATCTATTGTGCATATCATGAAATTCTTGTGCGGTAAAGCATGGGGAACTTCTGTGGCCTCCATGCTACAGCTGTACAGGGCCCTATTTCTGGGTCTATTGCGCTACAGCTTGCCGGTGCTGACTAACACTTGCAAATCGAATACTCATTCATTGGAGAGTTTGCAGGGTCAGGCACTGCGTATCTGCCTAGGACTGCCCCGATGCGCTTCTACTTATGCCACAATCATGCTTGCCAAAGACCATCCGGTCAGGACATATATAGTTGTGGATTGCCTCAGAGCGCACATTCGACATGCTAGCCGTGTCCCCCGACCACCACTTGGCCCTTCTACCTTCCGGAAGACCACGTGCTACGTTTTCAGACGTCATAGCCAAGCACCTAAACAGCATTCCATCAGGATATACGCCAGCTGCGAGAACGGCATGCCCTTTGTGGTGCCTCGACCAGCCGCAAGTACGTCTAGAAATTCCGGGGAATCAAAAAGAAAAGCAGTCACTCCAGAGTAGCATTGAAGCAAGCAACACTGCTATTATTACATGAGTTGTACTTAGACCGAACGCAGATATACACTGATGGTCCGTCTCATCCAGCAGCTCATCAGGTGCCGCTGTAATTCCGGCTGCAGAAATGACAATCAAGTTTAAGTTGTCGCATATGACTACATCTACGGCATCAGAGCTTGCTGCTATAAGGGCTGCTTTACAATATCTCGTTCAAGAACGTCCAGGAAAATGGGTCATATTCTGTGATTCGAAGGCAGCGCTTCAGAGTTTGCAGTCTACCATGCGTAGGAGGAGCCATGACCAACTGGTAGAAGAAATAAGACATTGCCATCATGAAGCTCTAGCACGAGGGCATGATATTATATATCAATGGCTGCCTGGACATATCGGTATTACCGGAAATCAATTAGCCGATGATGCAGCCCGCTCAGCCCATGAAGAAACCCGTGTAGTCCCGATTCCTCTATCAAGGAATGATGCAGCAAGACAACTTTACCTGCTGGCTCGAGATCTCACACGCACGTTCTGGTCGTCTACCAGCTTCCAAAGGTGTCAATTTTATGAACTGGATCCTTCGCTCAAGCTAAAGCTACCATCACACCCTTTCCCCGCTCCGATGCGACACTGTTATGCCGCCTTTGGTTGGGTGTTGCATTCACAAAGGCGTACTCCTTTCGCATTGGTATGGCAGACACTCCTACATGTGACTACTGCGGAGATGAAGAGACCATCGAACACGTCCTGTGCAGCTGCGCTTGCTACGACACACAGCGATGCCAGCTACGGATGGTTTTGAATCGACTTGACCCCGGACCATTTTGTGTGCAGAAGATACTAGGACCTTGGGCATCTGCCTCAGTTGCGCAGAAAGCAACTAAAGCACTGCTACTTTACCTTAAGTCAACAAACCTGAGTGACCGCCTGTAAACTGTGTGCGCTCCCCGAGTGTGCTCGTGATTGTGTGTACCTTCTCATCTTTCTGCAACCTCTTTTCTCCCCTTTATCCCTTCCCCAGTGCAGGGTAGCAAACCGGATGTGCGTCTGGTTAACCTCCCTGCCTTTCCTTGCATCTTTATCTCTCTCTCTCTCCACTACGGCATCTCTTATGGTGTGGTGGCTTTGGGACGTTAAACACCAACAATTATTATTATTAAGGATGTATTGAAGCTGACGACTCCTTTGAAAAAAGGGGATGTTGATTGAAGCAAAGCTGTACTCGACGTACTGTAGTGTTAGATTAGTACGAATGCCCGTAAACAGTTTATTTTTTTTTGTCGATCAGAATGTGATACATTCAGCGACGAGAATCCACCACAATGTCATGAACAGAGTGAGTTGCAGTAACAGCGCGACATCTGTACGAAGAAACCAACAGGACAGGAAAGAGCGCTCTTCCCTGCCCATTTCGCCTTTTCCTACAGTGGTCGCGGTGTTACTACAACACAACCAAGATAAATCAACTCGCCCAAATTAAGCACTTGTTGAACGCAGTGACTTTCGCGATGTTTTTGTATCGAACGCTAAACACGAAGAATCGTAGACGTACACGGTATAGCTAAAGTTCTCATATAAAACATGTTTTATCTAGCACATAATACAACACTTACGCCAGCGACACGACGCGCATTCCCCTTCAGTGTTTTATGTGAATGGAATTGTAAAAGTGTAAAAAGCTTTTGTGTTACCAGCTTCACAACAAACAATGAATTGTGCACTCATTAAAGAACGACAACACGACACGACATGCTGAAAAACAGAAAAAGATTGCGTATGGTAAGACATTTCGAGGGCAACAAATATGGAAACATAATATGTAACAACAATTTACCACATAACAGCATATTCTTTAGTTACAGCAGTAAAAAACAAGCGAGAAGAGTGATGGAATAGACACGCCCACGAGTACGTATTTTAAATGTCATAACATATTTGTATTATTTCTCCTGTTAAACACACTGTTAAAAGTATTAAGAGAATATTGGTACATTGAGGCAATAAGTGGACACTTTTTTTGCTGCGCACTCCACACTTCGTGAAATCTAGGTGAAGCTGGGTGCCTCGGCTAGCGTGAAGTTCAATAACTGATATACTGGCACTTCCTCTCTCTCAACCAGTCTTTGTAATGACTTTTCTTGCTATAGTCATCCTCATCTCGCACGTTTACTTCCATTATTCCAGCCCCCCCCCCCCACTTTTTTTTCTTGTCCATTCATCTGTTTCCTGACTTACCGAGAATGACAGAAAAAGATTTAACCAAAATTTTCACTCATCGTTGTATTGAACTAATTTAATCTCTCTCAACCAGTCTTTGTAATGACTTTTCTTGCTATAGTCATCCTTATCTCGCAGATTTACTTCCGTTATTCGAGCCCCCTTTCCTTTTGTCCATTCATCTGTTTTCTGACTTACTGACAATGACAGAAAAGGCTTTAACCACAATTTTCACTCACCGTTGTATTGAACTACTTTAATCTCTCTCAACCAGTCTTTGTAATGAGTTTTCTTGCTATAGTCATCCTTATCTCGCAGATTTACTTCCGTTATTCGAGCTCCCTTTTCGTTTGTCCATTCATCTGTTTCCTGACTTACTGACAATGACAGAAAAAGCTTTAACCAGAATTTTCAGTCACTGTTGTATTGAACTAATTTAATCTCTCTCAACCAGTCTTTGTAATGACTTTTCTTGCTATAGTCATCCTTATCTCGCAGATTTACTTTCATTATTCGAGCTCCTTTTCTTTTGTCCATTCATCTGTTTCCTGACTTACTCACAATGACAGAAGAAGCTTCAACCAGAATTTGCAGTCATCGTTGTATTGAACTAATTTAGTAGTTATTTACGGTGTTGGTTCCATTTATTTGTGTATGAATCTTCAGTAATCACGTAATGAAAAGCTCTCTTCTGAAAGCAGGAGACAAAGTCGATGGATATTTCCTTCTTAGAATCAATCTCTCCACGCGCGCCCCACTCTTTCCGAATAAAAAGTTGGCTACACCCCTGGTTACTAAATTGACCGCGGGAGGCCGCACGCCCGCGCCGTGGTGGCGAACCCGACAGCGCGGGATGAAGTTCGAAAGTGGACCGAGCGCGTGCGTTTACCTGGCGCAGCGTAGGCGCCATCTGTCGGAACGCGCAGTAAACGGGCTGCTACACGCGCGGGGAAGCGGATACTTTTCGCTCGAGCCGCATTCTTTCGTCGCTTTCGCTGATCTTGCTTTGGCGGAATCTTCCCGCGTTGACCGTGTTGTACTACTACTACAACTACTACTACTACTACTACTACTACTACTACTACTACTACAACTACTACTACTACTACTACTACTACTACTACTGCTACTACTACTACTACTACTACTACTACTACTACTACTACTATCACTACTACTACTACTACTACTACTACTACTACTACTACTACTACTACTACAACTACTACTGCTACTACTACAACTACTACTACTATCACTACTACTACTATCACTCCTACTACTACTACTACTATCACTCCTACTACTACTACTACTGCTGCTCCTGTAGGTAATACTGAGAAAAGGAAGAAACGTTATTATTCATTGTTTTCCCTCCTCTTTTCTATGCCTTATCACGGAGAAGCCTTTCGTTTTCCAATATGAATATGACACGCGGCCTTCACCACCGGCCCATTATTTCAGCTCTTTCTATCAGTCCAACCGCCAACGTATTGGCGGTCTCTCCGTCTCTCCCGAACTCGGCACATACCGAAACCGGAATAGAAATACATGATCGTTAGACGAATATGATTCACCGGCAATCCCATGAATAACATGAATTTCCAGTCACATGCGTCATAAGAAAAGAATTAGACGGACCCCATATCTTGTGGGGATAGTTTTCGTGAGAACCAGTCAGGGAACCAGTCTATATGCATTTTTTTTTTACTTTTAGGCGGGCAGTATGGTGTCGATCGGCATGTTTTTTTTTTCTAAGCGTAGTTGTGCACACGTCGTTGGCTTGCCAGGAACATCGACTACGCTGGCATGTAAAGGCTAAAGTTATGATGTGACGCGTCTTCAGCACTTCCGTTTCCGTAAGAACGCAAACTTCAGTGTTTGTAAAAACCAAGTGCGCTTTGCTGTGCGATGATGTGAATATCATGCGAAACTTTCATTAGCGTATTCATTCGTAGTCGAACTACACTTGAATATAACTTGCTGATTCATGGGAATAAAATTGTAGTGTTTAACAAACTGTTATAAAATTAGAGCCAATTAGCTCTAATTTTTTATTATCTAATATAAAATCGAATATATTTAACCGGCACTTCCATCCCGCTTAAATGTTGCACACTGACATTCATATGGTCTTTTTTACAAAGCAGTTTCGAAATCTGGTTTAGCACTGCAGAATGCCTGACCACGCAGAATACTTTCGTTAGATTCCTGCTGAGCTGCTGATTTTGCACTTCAATTACCAGTGTTTTCTCACCGTTCGTGGGCAGATATAAACCGTTAATGACATGTGGTAAATACCTGCATATACCATGGCACAAAGTACATGGTTATGTTTCACGCGTGTCTGGAGGAAAGGATTGACCGCGTACGCGACAGGGTTTTCACGTTATTCATCTCATGATCAGGCAGTGGTATGTATCAAACTCCCTTGCCGAGCTCATGCTAATTTTTGCATACAACAAGTTAAGGAGGCGCGGTATCTACGAATCCAGACTTACGAAATCTTAGCGGAACGTCGTGAAGGAGCGCATGTCGCAGAAGATGTGCTACTATAGCATCGGCGGTGTTGTCGATGAGCTAAGTATCCTGATGCAAGAAAAAGTCGCTGCGCAAGCCAGTATCGATCTTACGCGTTCTGCACGGAGCGAAGTATTCTACCACCTTCAAAGTGCTCATGAAAGAGACCTTACACAAGTGTCACGGCAGGACAACGCCGATTGTGGTTGCAGTGTTGCCAATAGAATTTATGTCAGTGTAATGAACGTAACCTAACCGTGACTCTGTAAGCTATGGCCAAGCATTACGCGAGTAGCCTGCGACGGCTAGCTACATCTGACGAGCGCATCGTTGCATGGTGTACCGTAAGGGTTTCCTCGCGATAAAAACGACTTGCCTCTCTAAGTGGCGATGTTACGTCAGACTGTGACGTACCGTTTACACGACAGTGAGCTCGGAAGGAAGGAAGGAAGGAAAACAGGGGGAAAAGAACCGCAGGGAGGTTACCCAGCCTATAGGTAGCCGGTTTGCTACCCTGCGCATGGGAGAGTGATGGGAGAGATGAAAGATAGACAGAGAGGGAAGATCGGAGTGCCTGTTGAGTCTATGATATAAGTGAATTAGTCAATTTACACCAAGGCGTTGATACATCTCGTTAAACTTGCCTGAAAAACGGAGAAGAAACGGCAGCGGCTGCTATACTCGGTGCCTGCTTCGCTTGAATCTGATTTCCGAAGTTCACGGGATCAGTCGGATTTCTTTTTTCCGGACAAATTCTTCGTACAGGTTAATAAGATGACCTATACACATCGTCGCTATCGTCTGATGTTACTGACCAATCGTGTATTTCATCACCTTTAGCAATCTGTTGTTGCTATCTGTATACACTCACATTATAACGTAATCTAATCTGGAGCCAACTTCTTGGAGCGTCCCGTACAATACGTGTCCCTGGTAGGATGTTGCGGGGTGTCAGTCTGCGCCTTCTTTTCTCAGGTTCCCATCGCGATGCCGCAGACCTGGACTATGATATCAGCGCACAAATCTAGGACGGTGGAGCTGGTATATATTCAGCAAAGCACACGTATATGCTATCTCGTGACAAGGAACATGCATCCCCGAAACGGTTTTTAATTTTAGTGGGACGCTATCTGGAACGCCTCCGTTTAATACGCAGCCACCCTGTGTTTCCTCGTGCGTACTTTAATGGGCGAATCTGCAGGAAATCACGACTCTGTTTGTTTTATTGCCTCTTATCACAGCACCCATTTCTCCCTTCCGGTATCCGCGCTCGCGCCCTTCGACCCTCGGTGTCGTTCAGTGCTTCGAAGATTTTATCTGCTTCGGCGCATGGCCCATAAAATTCTCATTCGAAAGGCATATAATAAGGACGTTGGAAATCGGCATTCGTGACATTGCGAGGGGTGGCTTACTCCGCAAACTATCATGGAGCATGGCATTTCATGGCTCGGAGGACATCGCGTCAGGCCAAACGTGTTGTTCCGCTACCGGGACGTTACAGTTGTAGCGAGTCCCGTTCGTGCGATGAGGATTAGAGAACGCGGAGAAGCCCAAAGATGAAGTATAAACGAAACAAGTGTTACCCCTCTTGAGTTTCACCGACGAGCAACTTGTTCCCCCGAAGAGGCGGAAAGTGCAAATGGTAGTTTTCTTCCTCTTCGTTATCTGCGCACGCAATCGAAGTGCAGAGGTCGAACTTTGTTTTTTGTTGCATTTACCGTGGCCACTACACGAACGTTCGGAATGACGGCGTAGCGTGGGAAAAAGAGAAGGAAAAATTTTGCTGCCGGAAAAAAGAAAATGGCGATCTTCGTCAACTGTGGGATCGTAAACAAAGTTTATATGCTCACTGTTCGACGATGTTCTCTCAGTTGTATGACATTTTCATTGATAAGACGCTTATATAGGACTAAACACTCTTATTCCACTTAATTATGAGTTCTTGTAAGCATCAAACTAAGAGTGAGAATAAAGGGGTGTCAACATTCGTGCCCCCAATCATCGCGAGTTAAGCCCAGGCTTCATTCATATGAGACACCATACAATATGACGCGACTTGATAAATCCAGATACCATTATTAACTAATTAATTGACGTACACAACAAATAAATGGTGCTGTTTATCGAAGCAACTCTTTTCTGACGACCATAGTCGCCAAAAAATCAATAATTCAGGGAATGAACATGTGACATAATCTCCAGAAGACATGACTGAAATCTCAGTTGAAATTTGGCGTAGCCCTAATATACGCGTAGAAGGTACCATGCCAAAGAAACATCTTAAGCGAGCAATAATACTAATTTTAGTTAGAAGTAGTTTTGCTTGATTAAAAAAGACTGCGAACTGTTTTGACAGTGGCCGCAGCCGTCAGTGCAGAGCGAGCAACAAGCTACAATCGCCATGAACCGGAAAGTGCTGTCTTCGTACTTTTTTTTCATCTTCTACTTAGTTCCTAGATCACGTGCACCAATTTGTCCGGCGTGGGATGCAATAACTGTGTTCGTAAAGAGAATGTATGACGTCACCACGTGATTTTTAAGGGCGAAGCTCCTCATAGCGGCACCCGTTTGTCCCTCGTAGTCGTAGTAGTAGTCGTAGTGTGTAACCAGTCTTGCATTTTGACCTCCAAGGTGGTGCCGGTGAGAGCTTTCTTCTGTGCGTTGTTGAACAATAAAAAAATTTGCAGCGTGCGCGTTAACTAAAAGCCGAATTCTCCTGTCTCTCATTCCCCCTTAGCAGCCATTGGCATGTACATTGAGCACTATCTGACAAGAAAGGGTTGCTACGTTATACTCGCTAGGCATAACCTCCTTGGTTTTAGAAAGGTTTAGCGACCGTTGGGCCGCAGTGTCATGAATACAGTGAACTAGTATATACCATGAACTCGAAGTGGTTAAAGGTTGGAAGTAGAAACGAAGCGCAAGCCGTAAGAAAGTGCGCGTGTGCCTCCTGTCGTTCCGTCCTTGGAATGTCCGCTGGATGGCGGTGCTTCTATATGAGGAATATATGATGAAAAGATGCGAGATGGTGGTACTTGGAGTGTTGAATAGATGGACGAACGGACACACAGACAGATGCATGGATGGACGTATGAACGGATGCATGGACGAACGCAAGGACGGACGCACGAGCAGACGCACACACGGACGGGCGAACGGACGCATGGACGGTCACACAGACGGACGCATGGACGGACGGAAGCAAGAACGAATGGACGGACGAATGCTCCGCCCCACTCTCCATCATTCACTCCCTGGATATGCGGCCAATTTTGTTCTACTCCCCCCCCCCCATTATCATATTCGGCGGGCCGCACGTTTCAGGGCGCCCTTAGGCTGGTGGGCGCCTATAATGGCAAGCCAGCCACCGAAGAAGGCATTAGCCTTCGATATCGTCGTCCCTGAGGGGACTAGTCCCGAAGACGTCGTTGACGCGACGTCTTCAATAGCAGGAATCGAAGAAGTCTACAGCGTTCACCACTTTGGAGGCCGGAACTTCAAGTTACCGTCAACAGTGAGGCTGCACTGGCCCAAAACGTGGACGCTTCGCACCATATCATCCGAGGAGAGCGCGTCGCCATCGTACCCCTGGGACCCCAAGTGACCGTCCTGTTCCTGCCGTGCCACGTACCCCACGAAGTCCTCGCACAAGCACTGTCCCCCTACGGGAAGGCGCTGCACATCACCAGAAGACTCATGGGATCGTGCCCAACCGTGACCACTTGGATGCGATGCGTTCGCATGGAAATGAAGGCTTCGTCCCCGGTGCCGAACTACCTCAAGGTCGTGGGCCATCGAGTGACCTGTGACTATAAAGGCATCCAGCGAGTATGCCGTCGATGTGGAGGCAGTGGGCACTTTCGCATGAACTGCGCAGCTCCGTGTGGAAGGTGCGGCGTTTATGGCCACGACGGGAAAGGCTGCTCGCTGCCGTGTCGCCGTTGTGGGGACCCGCATGCCACCGTGGCCTGCACCATCAGGCCATCGTATTCCGAGGCGGCATCCAAGGATTTCCCTCCACTTCAACCAGGAACGCCGTATAAGAACAGGTGCGACGATTCGTCAACGCGAGCCACGGTAACCAGCCACGACCAAGGTGCGCCAATCGTGACGCTGCACCAGACGCCCACTGCGTCCCCAACGATTCCGGACCCGGTAATTCCTCCAGGTACTGAAAACTCAAGTTCCCCGCGTCCTGTGGCCATTTCTGTGGAATCGCAGGCCAAGCCCTCATCAGACGAGGCGCCTCGTGAGGAAGGCGTCTCAGATGGAAATGTTGCATCTGACGCTCCTAGCGTGGCTGCTCAGTTGACCAGACGTTCAGGTGTCATCGAGGAGTCTAGCTCATAAGACGACGACGCCTGTATCTACGAGGACTCCAACAGCACCGCGAGCGAGGCGCCCCTACAAATTGACGAAGACACCAGCCCCAATGACATAAGCCAGGACAGTGCAGACGCCTTTGTACCATCCTCGCTCAAGAACCCGGACCCACCAGAGACAGAAGTCCCCTGCGGACTTCGACGCGATCCCGGAAGCCCCGAGCCCCGGTGGATCGCCGAGCTTCCAGCCACTCGCGAGGCAACGGCTCCCGCGCCTGCTAAAGGTACCTTTGCATTTGCGTGATTCTATATTACGTTTTAATTTTCCCCATGGCTCTTGCTCTAAATGTTATTAATTTTAACGTTCAAGGTTTCTGCAATCCACAAAAACATGCTGAGGTATTGGCTCTCGCGCGTTCAGTGCACTGTGGTTGACTGTTCATGCAAGAAACAAAATTTTTCAAGCTTTCTGATGTACTAGCTTTCAAGCGCGCGTTCAATATTTATTGTTTCTTTTCGTACGCCACCACGCGTTCGACTGGCGTTGGAGTCATTATTTTTAATCGACGTCATTTACATGACCATCATGTTTCCTTCGATGCCTTCGGACGCATGCTGGCGTTCAACTGCACCTTTTTTTTGTTAAGAATAAGATTTGTTGGCGTGTATGCCCCAGCGGCACCCGTGAACTCTAGTTCTTCCAATATCTTGATGCGTTCCTTTTGAATTCTCTACATGTACTTTTAGGGGATTTCAATTGTATCTTAGACTCACAAGCGGACGTTCGAGGTCGGGGTCGTGGCAGGTCAAACTGGAATGCCAGAGAACTCAAACGTCTAGTGCAACAGTTGGCATTGAGTGACATTCATGAAAGTGTGCATGGCAGCAGTTATGCCTATACTTGGTGTCGAGCAGCGTCGAGCATCCGAATTGATCGCGTGTATGCATCCCCCGGTCTTAGTATACGTTCACGACACCGGGGTGATGTTATTGCCACCGACACCAGTGTACATTAGCGACCATCGCCCGGTTGTGTTTTCTCTCCCCCTGCCGGCGGGCACGCCAACGATTCACAGACCATGGCGTCTCGATTGCCGCGTCCTCCAGGACTCTCAGTATACAGAAAGATTGTCACGAGCGTTACGCGCATCGCTCATTGGGGCGGATATAGCTGATTGGAATCGCCTCAAAGAACAGTGGCGCCATCATTGCAGTGCGTCGGGCAGAGTACTTTGCACCCGTAGGTCCAAAGATGCGCCATTGTTAATCCAGAAAATACGCATTGCCAACCGTGATCCCAGTCCTTCTCCTGTAATGCGGGCATGGCAAGAGGAGCTCGTTGAACGGTACCAACGTATTATGCGCACTTCTTCGCTCTCAGCTGCAGCTTGGTGCTGTAGACGTGCGCCGTGTGCGCACCCTGAGGTGCTAAGCTATGCACGCAGAGCTCTGCTTCTTCCACCATGCTCGCCTGGCCACTCGCTGAACTCTCCCGCGCCAGCTGCTGCGGGTACGCACGACTTTCAGGCATTCTCTCAACACATTCAGTCAATGGCTTAATCTGTTGCTAATGTATGTTACCCAGGATCCGTTTCTTCGCATCCACTGCTAAAAGATTTACCTCATGCTTCCAACATGTCACATGACGTTCTGCTATCACCGCCATCCGATGACGGAATAAAGGGCGCATTAGACGCAATGAAAAAGGGATCGGCCCCAGGGCCTGACGGACTCCCTGCAGAGTTTTATGTACAGTTCTGGCCTATCATTGGTCCAACTATGTCACGCGTCATTCGGAAGTGTTTCCAAGATATTACCCTTACAACCTCTTTCCACAAAGGCCGTATAACACTAGTTCCCAAGAAAGACCCAATGTCCACTCGACCTTAAGATTGACACCCTATTACCCTGCTTAATGTAGATTAAAAGCTGTTGTCCAACATTTTGGTGCGCCGAATCAGTCCATCTCTTGCGACAATAATCATTCCCCACCAGATCTGTTCTGTTCCGGGCCGAGAAATGCACGCCCATACGTGGTTAACGCGTGACGTCATTCAATACACCACTAGCCGATGTGCACACGGACTGTTGGTTTCCCTAGATCAGGAGAAAGCTTTTGATTTCATTGAACATGACTACATACTAAATCTACATGCATTCGGATTATAAGTTCATTGACCTCATCCACGCGATGTACACTAATTCAGAAAGTACCCGTTTACTTAGATTCCCGTGAGAGTCACGCATTTTGAGTCACATGTTGGGTCCGTCAAGGTTGTCCCCTCTCCCCAGTGTTATTTATCCTTTCATTAGAATCCTTCTTAAGGGCCGTTGTACGTCACTCGCAGATTCGTGGCTTACCTCTATCCGGTAACACTCAAGTAAAGGTGACTGCATATGCAGATGACAATACTCTATATGTACATAATGAACAGTCGCTGCAGCATGCTCTTGATACTTTCCTTGATTTCGGCATTATCTTCGGTGCAAGGTTAAACTTTTTCTCAAATCCAGTGTTTTTTCATTGGCAACCCCAGCGGTCGTATCAACATCACGTCGCCTTTGTAGGGGTATCCTGAGATTGCAATAATCGCAGTCACTTTCACTGCATTCGATGTACAGGATAGCATC
This sequence comes from Rhipicephalus annulatus, assembly GCA_013436015.1. Taxonomy (NCBI): domain Eukaryota; kingdom Metazoa; phylum Arthropoda; class Arachnida; order Ixodida; family Ixodidae; genus Rhipicephalus; species Rhipicephalus annulatus. The sequence continues at coordinate 59,333 of WOVY01012777.1, read as the reverse complement.
TGGTCATCCGTTGTACAAACTCTTCTAAGTGATATCAAAGCAGCCAGGTACTTCAAATTCCTCCTCTTGGAACGCCGATACTTAACTCAAACGGTGTACCTAGGAAAATTTTGGTACCTTTGCCATTCTGTTAAACCACAGTACCACGTCTGCAGGAAAGAGCAAAGCTGCATCAGTTCATTTTTTTCGTCTGGTGGCACAGAATTGTTATCTCTTCCAGCGTTTGCTCAACCGCGAGATCAAGGCGGTTTTGCATTCCCCGACGTTTCCGTCACGGCTTCTACATTGTATTACAATGATATCCCTGACAACATCAGGGAGACTATCACGGTATCTCCTATACCGAGAAACATGCATCCAGAACACAACGTAGGAAGAAGAGTAGCGAGGGCCAGGACTATACTTCGTCAAGTCTCAAACGGGGAACGACGGGTCGTATTTCTTGACGCGGCTTCCTACGCCAATGGGAAAGCGTTTGTGGCAGTGGTAGTCGATGGGGCTGGTCATGTCGTCAACTCAGCGACGGTCAGGACGAAAGACCCAATCATTGCGGAACAAGTGGCCATCGCCTTAGCACTCAAGCTGGATAACATTGAAGTCGTCTACAGTGATTCCATGGCAGCACTACGGGCGTTCGCCAAGGGGACGGTCTGTGAACAAACGCTCAAATACTGCAAGGCAAGAACATAACACATCATCTTCTGAGTTGGTTCCCAGCTCACCTTGGACAAATCAACGATTCCCCTCCCAATCTCAACGAAGCAGCACACGAGGCGGCGTGAGAACTCTCCAACCGCGCCTCCCCGGGGATGCGTTCTACCGGTGAAGGGGATAACCGGGAAATTCTTACAACATATAACGAGCTCACTAAACATTTCTACCTGTCTAGAAGGATTTTCCCTCCACCTCACAAAAATCTAACCCGGCCCCAAGCACTTACATTAAGGCTTTTGCAAACGCGGATGTACCCTACTTTGAAAATGTTACACATCATGTACCCTGACCTATACCCAAGTAATCTTTGTCCACATTGTGGGGAAATAGCTTCATTAGAACACATGCTCTGGCAGTGCACCGAATTCGCTCATTTATCGCACATCACCTCTGCCAGATGGGAGGCGGCAATCCGCAGCTCGTCCTTGGCAGATCAGCTCTGGGCTGTCCACCAAGCCCGCGAGGCGGCTTAGGAGCTTGGCATCTCAGTCCCCACGTGGGAGCTGCCCGCAACACAGTGATCTGTGTTTTGGAGGACCAAATAAAAGTTTATCCAATCCAATCCAATCTACATTTTACCTCCGCACTCTATTGCGAATACTAAGCAATGATGGCACGCCCGCTCAGACACTGGCTCGCTACCATCTGGGGCCATCACTACGTGTCTTGATGCCGGATAGCCAAATTAACCAAGGTCCCCATTCAATTGAACTACCATCTTTGTATCGAGCGCTTCTGGCATTTTACCGACGTTTGGAAGCTGCGTGCCCAGAGATAGAGGTGGCCGATTCTAAAATGGTGGACACAATGGCCGCTTTTCTACGGCCCTTGGTGGCCCAGCATCGTCAATCTGTAATGAACCATGCTTGGAAACCAATAACTTGCGCAGTGTTGCCAGGGCATGTCAGAGACGTTTCGGCTGGTGGACCAGCCTTTGACAAAGGCTGGTCTTCACTGTAACGTAGTGATGTGGTCGGGATACATAGATGTGCCGAAGTGTATGTGCCCTGTTACCGGAATGGTATGAAGCCTTTGTGTTCTGTACACACTGTAAATATTTTTTTTTTCTAAACAGGTATGTGTATTCTTCGCGTTCATAGCACACCACGCAAGACTACCCGAAACTGTGTAGTAATGAGACATTGGTTGACCAACATTAGCAATGAAGAAAAACTATGCCAAGACAAATGAACAGAGTAGTATCAGTTGCAACTTTCTTTCTTGAAATCTTTGCAAGTTACTACCCATTGGTGGTAACGGCTAGGGTAGTAAGAGTTACTGAATGCTGGTAGTAACAGCAAAGGTGGGAACTGTTACCACCCTCGCCGTTACAAACTGCGCTTACTATCAGCAGGGTTGTAACATATGTGACAAAGTGTTACTACCCCAAAGTTACCAAGTACTATTACCTTTCTTCTAAGAGTGTAGGACGTAACAGATCAAGATACACAAAACACACACACAGCGTGTGTCTTTGCTATGTACTGTCCTAGATGCGCTATATATTGGATCCTATAAAAAACCAGCAAGACTGCAGTGCAGCCTTAGTTGACAAATACCTGTAACTTCGTTTGTAGCCCAGCCGTGGTGGTCTAGTGACTAAGGTACTCGGCTGCTGACCCGCAGGTCGCGGGATTGAATCCCGGCTGTGGCAGCTGCATTTTCGATGGAGGCCAAAATGCTGTAGGCCCGTATGCTCAACTTTGGGTGCACGTTAAAGAACCCCAGGTGATAGAAATTTCCGGAGCCCTCCACTACAGCGTCTCTCATAGTCATATGGTGGATTTGGGACGTTAAACGCTACGTATCAATCATCAATCAACTTTATCTGTACTTGGAGGGTGCTAAAAAATTTGGCATGCGATTCTAGAAGCCTCATGCGCTAATACTAGTCTATTTTATTATAACTCTAAATATAGCTATAATATTACTATAGTTATATAACGTCACAACTCTAACATTTTAAAGTGTTGCAGGACCCTTTAGCAGGAAAGACATTAGTGAAGCTGCTCTATGTGTATACCTGTACACGCTTTCAATGTATGGTATATGCCTACAGCAGTACATCGCAAGAGGTATAGCGCTTGCAGCGCAACGAAAGGCTGTGAATCTCTTTAAGTGAACACGCTGGGGGTGAGAAACCAGGAAATAATCACGGACGCGTCCGTTGATACATAGACTACTATTTAGCGGGGGCCGTGGTGCGTGTGCGTGATTGTGCATGCGTGTATTTGCAAAGATCACGCACCTTTTCCTTGAGGAGCAGCAGTTCTCGCTCGGCCTGCCACACGTCGTCCTCCAGCTGTCGGACACGCTCGCCGCACAAGTGCCTCTTGCTGCTGTTAGTCGCGACTCGAGACGACCGACAGCCGCCGCTGCTGCAGGCCGATGCACCCGAGCAGCAGCAACAGCCCGAGCCCGTCGATGCCCCTCCGGCGCACTTACTGCGAGCCACAGCAACGCCTGCACGATGTACACCACAACAGAGGTCACAGTCCAGCGAGTCCCTAATGGCCACCGGTAGAGAAGCTACCGCCTAGCTCGACTGCAGGCGTGTCTGTTAGCGCGAAATGTGTTTCTTCAACCCATTTGCGGCCCGTTGCGCGGGACTCGTTAGGCCCGCCGCAGACACGATCAAGACCTGCTTGTAAAGGCGGGATCTTGTGGAAAATATCGAATAGTACTGTGTTCGTTTCACATCTATAACGCCGTGTCCGCATGCCTCGTGCTTTGGTTAGCGAGACTGACTTATCGCTGATGTACTGGCCGTGTTTTACGAGGGAAGTTTGAGATCTTCAAAAGGAGTCAGAAATAGATTTTCGGGGTGGGATGGGGAGAAGAGGTGGGCTATGTGTTTGTGTATAAGTACACATGCTAAAATAAAAATAGAAAAGTCAAGAATCATATACTCCCTTCCACCATCCCGGCTTCGCCAGTGTCGTATGCGATTCCCTTCCGAGCTAGCCAAGCTCGGAACTGAATATCGAATTAATACGAATTTGGAAGATAGAGAGGTAGAGAAAGAGTAAGCATCATTATTGCTCCAAAAAGAAAGTTCAAAGTGATGCTAGGATGCCCTGAGCTCAGCCACTACGCTTGGGGCACGGGCCTTGAACTATAGGTGCTTGAGTTCAAGGCATCCTGGCATCTCTCTTTTTGGGACACTCAAGGTGCTTGCTCACCCCCCCCCCCCTTCTCTCTTTCTCCAAAATTCTCATGGTTTTGTAAGTACAGGTTGAGCGAGCGCAAAAATAAGGCAGAATAAAAGAAGCAAACAGAACGACCACTCCCAGGCACATTGTTTTGTCGCGCCTAAAAAATACGCTCGTTCAACATGCATGAAATATTTGACTGTCACATCAATGCGTTTCATTGAGGTATGTCTAAAACAGTTCCAAGCACTGAATAGACATCAATAGTTCCCTTGATTTTTTTCCTAAATATATGAGCACTAATAGCAACTATCATTTTGCCACAGAGCGAATTTCACTAATTAAACCAACAGGAAATGTCTTTTCATGTTGTTACAGTAGAATAGGTCAGAAATTACCGACCCCTAATGGGCAGGCAGCCATTAATGAAACAACCAAACTAAGTAGAAGCTTTTCTTCGAAAACCAACGTTCATAATTCGACGGAAACATTTAAGGGAGTGACAGTCGGATGAACAAGAGATCTTCCAGGTGAAACCAATGTTTCGACATCCTTGGTATATGACCACGGTTGATAAAGACAAAACATTTAATCTCCGTGTAAGGCATCTAATGTAAGCGAATCTCCGGATTTGAATGCCGTTGCCTCATTTCGCAACGGGACAGCAACGTAGAAAAGAAGATAACACGAACAAAAAGGTGTTATGCGTGTTATCTTTCTGCGATGTCGCCGTCTCGGTATACTCATAATACATTGACAAGTAAAACAGCTTACCACGTTTTCCGTTTAGTGCCAAGGAATGTGTTAAATTGGAGAGACCCAATGGGCCCTAATATGTTACACTCGCCCATCAGCCGTGGGCTGCTATGAAAACATGTTGTGGCGAAAGGTCATTGCCAGCAGGATGCAAACGGTATGCTCACCCGAGCCGCACGTGGGTCTGCTGAGCACCCTGAGCTTCCTGGTGTGGCCACCGTGCGCCTTCCTCTCCTGCTTGTCGGGCAGCACCGCCTCCGACTCGAACGAGGAGAGGCTCTCGCTGCAGCTGGCGCCGTCCACATGCCTGTCCAGTTCCTCGGGAACGGCCGGGGCACCATTCGTAAAAAGCGCGCCGTCTTTCGTCGAAATGCCGACACCTTCACCGTTGCACACAGCTGGAAGGTCAGCGAGTGGACGTTGCGTGCTGCTATCACTCACGTCAAGAGATTCCGAGCACTCCGTTCCCGTGGTAGAAGAAAGCACTCTCACGAGGGGCTTGCAAACAGCGCCGGCCGTGTCCGTGTCCGATACCCGAGGAGTGGGCGGGGCGCTTTGACCGGAAGAATCTAATGCGGATGATACTGCGTTGGCAGAAGTGATTAACCTTACCGTTGCAGGTATGGCCCGGTGTATGTCTGCATGTTCGGAGAAGACTTCTGCGTCCACGTCGAAACAGGTCATTGGCGGTGAGAGTCGATGAGCACTCAGTGATGAAGGATGCGCCTTCGATGAGCAATCATCACTGTTTTCTTTGGTGTAATTAGCTGTACGAGCGTGATCGGTGACGATCTGTTCTGTAACTTTTGGTAGAGCATTCACAGATACTTCTGGTTCTTTGGTATTGCTTTCTCGCTCTGTATTGTCGTTTGGATGAGCCCTCGCACTGTCTGAACAGGAGGACAGTGAGGACCTACTGGGGAGGGATTCGACATCATTCTCGGATGTCGCCGGCAACGCCTGCTGAGGTACTGAATCCTCTTTCACGATAATCTTCAGTACCGCATCGTCTTCTTTTTTTGTCGTGTCAGCTTCCTCCGCGTCGTGCATGTTCAGCCTGCGGAAGTTAGTTTTGATGTACTTCCTGAGAGCTCTCGGTGGCATTACGTAAGGCCTCTCGGTACCGCTGTTGTCTGTTCCGTTGTCGGAACTAGAGTGACTCTCGGCCAGCGAGCACGACTTCTTTGCGTCCTGAGAAGGTCCGTTCAACAAGCGAAAATCTTCGTCCTGCTGCCGAACGACGATACGTTGGCACTGAGTAGTTCTTGTCGAAGTCGTCGCCTGGTTGAGGTCCCCCTGGCTGAAGCACGTCTTGGGAGCAGCGTCGCCCGGCAGGTCATGAAGCGAGGTCAGGGACGTAATCTTGAACAGGTGCGCATCGCCTCCTTTTGCTGCTGCCGAGAGGTCGGTATCGTCCGCCGACTTGAGTCTCGGCAGAGTGGAGCTTCGCGATTCTTCACTAGGCATGGAGTCGGAGTTCAACTTGGGTGACGAATGAGAGCGCATGAAACGCGGAAGACTGAAGCTCCAGATGCGCCTTTGGCAACGGCTCTTCGACTTGCCTTTGCCTCCGGTGTTCTTCGCCGGGGCAGGTGATGCCTCTTCCGATTCCACCGCACTCGTTCTCTCGGCTTGCGAGCTGCTTGACTCATTGACTCCCTCTTCTACGCATGGTGGCGTATGCTGCGCCTCAATTACATCGCTATCACTTGTCTTCGGAGCGGTGAAACTGGCCGCTGGTTTCAGAGAAGCCTTAGATGGTCCTGCACCGCCGGACACAGGCTGTCCTTCGTGTCTCTCGCCAGCGTGAACACTGCCGTTCGAAGCGCCTCCGCTCTGGGAAATGTCGCTCGTACTGCGTCGAACAGTAACTGGTTTTTGGGCCACTGGCTTCTGCACGCGTGGTGGTACCGCTGGTGGAGGAGCAGCCGTAAACCTCGGTATCCTCGTCAGGGCAAGGCCGTCCTGCTGCGGAAGGCCACTTACGTTGTGGTCTCCCCGCGTCGCACATTCGTTCAGCGCTGTGCGTTCGGTAGTGGCCCTCTTCAACGTCCTAACACCAGAATAGGTAGTTTGGCTCTTCGTGCAGCCATCCTGGGATGTGCTCTTCCCCAGTTCAACAGCGGATTCATTGGCGCGCCTCTTCGTAAGCACCGCAGTTACAACGGGTGGTGGAACCAGGGAACGACCCAAGCATGTCTCGTCCTTTCTAGAAGGGACGGAAGACACTCGCAGGCCGAGTGGCTGGCGTCTCGTGGCTTGAGCGGGCGGACTTTCACTCGCGGCGACACCGGCATTGGTGCTCGAAGTGCATTTTCTCAAAGCGCGAACCCCACTAGAACGAGGTGGAGAAGGTTCGTTCCTTGTTACTGGCTTGGACGTCTTGAGATCCGTTGATCGTACGTTGCAGATCACAGGAAACGGCTTACCGCTGGCGTTAGTGGCCATCTTGATGTCGGGAGCTTCCGGTCGGCAGCTATTCCTGCACAAATGAAACATCCAAATACATATCCTTTAATGTAAAAAATTAAATGAATGAAGTGCATACGGGAAATGTAACGTGTACAACAACAGAACTATGCATAAATCACAAACGACATTTATTTACATAAGTTTTCACTGAGACGTTAAATGACAGCCAATCACCCAGAGGTGCAGCAGATCTGACTTTACGTTGCGTAGCAGGTATATTTTAACATTTTTCCAAATATCTGATACCCTATATTTCTTCTGTTTGAGTCTCTGTGTGATGGTAATGAAACACCACGTGTCATCTGAATTGCTTCTTATCTTCGCGCTAGAGTGGTGGCTTTGAAAACAATTTACAAATTGGTCTTGCCTTTACAGCTTTCATTTGTAAATGCTTCTATGAATTGCCGAACGAATTGCCGAACAAGTTGCTGCCGAACAAGTTGACAAAGGTGCTTCGTCCAGTCACACACTTATTACAGCAATGATTTTATGCGTACGTTCTTGGATAGTGTGCACAAGCGGACCGAAAATGCGTACAATGAAGCTGCTCACTTGATTGGAAAATCCTTCTTGGTTGAGACCAATATGTCTGGTCGCACGTCGAGAGCGGTAATCGTGCCATCTTCGGAAGAAATCTTGAGCCTATCTGGACTCTTTCCATTCGCTGCGAAGGAATGAAGGAACTGCTTGACAGACTTCATTTTACCGTACCTGTGAAGAAAGAATAAATAAAACGTAAACTGCAAGCGATTAAAAGAAAAAGATGTGAAACTGCATTGCGTTCAAAAGGTCACACACTTTAATGCTTTCTCGCTGTACATACATTGAGGGTCACACCTTCCCCCTTAAGTCTGGCGATAAAATTTATATATTGCTCGCATAGGCGTAGGATTCTTCCAGTGCAAAACAGCCAACGAAAGCTTTTATTTTCTGTTTGATAGTACCTATAGGTACTAATAGGTACTGAATAGTACCTATAGGTACTATTCTAGGCACGTCAACGGCATATGTTTTCTTTAAATATTGAGTAGCATACCACAGCGACACACACACCTCTTCACCTAGCAGTTGTTCAACAGTAGAAATCAAACAAAGCTTCGCAGTAAGAGATGCACATTCAAGCCGATACTTCGCGCAAATGTATGGTGGAAACAAATACGATTTCATGACGTAGTTTATGCGTTGCACATCCTCATTCATTCATCGTATTCGTCCACTATTACTGAGTTACGTGCTACGGAAATAGCCAACTACAGCTGCTTGGGCAGTGACGCCACGCATTATTTGAGTGAACCCTATTTTCAGGTCTTCCTGGCGCAAGATACCATTGACGCTGGTCCAGAAGAATAGCACGTGGTCGTAGCGATGACTTTTCGAACCCGAGCGAGTGGTATATGCGCAGGATTACATAAATATTGTGACGCGATAGGTTTGCACATACAGTCACAGACCATATCGCCATATCGATGCCGATACATTCTGCTTCGTGGAACACCGGACGAACAACAAGATCACTCATAACAGACTACGAAACAAAGAAGGCGCAATGAGCTACAGAGCAACCGGAAATCCCACGAATTCCTCAATACGGTATAGATTACTAACGGCCCGAAAACGTCCGCCAACCGATCCCGTAATAGCGGCGTATACAACGGGTCATACTTCACCAAGTTTCATCCTGCGAGCGAAGACACCGCAGACAACGAAGCATACTTCATCGGCTCAGATGCGTAGACAACAGCGGCTCCGCAGGCTCACCATTCCGAGAACGCTGCCGTCCGAGTGGAGCCGTTCGCCACCGAAGAAGTCGGGTTCTCGATCAATGGAGAGGCACCTATAGCGCGGCGCACAACAGTCCCACACTATTTTCCCGGCTGCAACGACGCAGTTTACGTGCTCCACTTTGAACGGCAGTTCACATTCCTCTTTTTTTTTTCATCCCCTCCGCTGCCTCGACTATTGCCAAGCGCGCCGGAGGCCCGCAAATACAGCAGGTGCGAGCCAGCCACGCCGCGTCTGACATGTGGGTTAACGTCCACGTCGAGCGAGGCGCTCGGCTGACTGACTGCGTGAAAGCTTCAGGCAAGCCCGCTGCTCTTCAGAAACGAGTAAAAACAAAGAAAGGAAGGGGGATCTCTTCGGATGTCGTGAATGGTCAGCGCTTTTGCGAGAAAGGCGAAACAAAGGAAGCGCTCATAGCAGGACGACGCCTGTCTTATTTCGTCCAGCGCGCTCTTCTTTCTGTTCCCACGTTGTTCGCGCCGGTGGATTTTGCGCCCCATAAAAGAAAACGGGCTGCGAAGCGCGCGCGCACGCTATGCACACACAAGCTGTAGGCCGAGAGCGAAAATGGCGGCCCAGGTTCATCAGGGAGGAGGCTTTCCCACGAGGGTCCCCGCTCGGCGTCTTCGCTGCGTCAGTGCGACCAGCACGGACACCGACTTCCCCTTCTTGTCCTCGCCGCCTCCAAAATCTCAGCCCCAGAGAGACAACTTGAGCGCTTGCTCCGCTTGGGCGCCATCGTTGCTCCTTTTTTTTTTTACCACCATGCTTTATTGTGTGTGGGAACGTTTGCCATTGCCTTTTATCCATCCCCTGCTTTCAACTTTGTTCTTTTTCTTTTTCATTTCTGTCTTCTCGCATCGCAATAGGTATTGACGGGTTTTAGCAGACCTCCTCGCAGTTCCGTACCTCACGTTGTAAATGCATTTTCCTCGATTGTTCAGCAGCTTCCTGTCACCGGCATTGCGCTGAACAGGTATAGGTGGGAGACGTACTCTGAGAGAGAAATGTAACAAACTTCATTATTAGAGAAGATGTTTCAGGAGAGGTGTCTCTATTCCAAGACGTCTTGGCCTTAGGCGGCGTCCTGGGGACCTATGATCAGCCTCAGCTGATCGTCGAGATTTGTCCTGGCCGAAATTCTCTTCCTCCTACTATACACTGATGGCATCCGGGCTTTCCACAAACGTTGTGTGGGGGAGAGAGAGAGAGAAAATGAAAGGGAAAAAAGCGTGGTGCGGACCGGCAGGACCGCACCACGCTAAATGGCAGGACCGGCGACTGGCGTGGCGCGACGAAATGAACGCCAGCGAGCATGCGCACCGCGTCACGTCGAAATGTATTGGCGCCTTGACTGTGGCATGTAGGCACGACAGCACATGACACGCATCTCATCATTATCATTTTTGCACCATTTACATACCTTCGTCATCCATTGACGTCCCGTAATACAAAATTTGTCATATGTAAAGCTAGCAAAACGGTTGCGAGCGCACCATGAGTGTGGCATGCAGTCATGCTGTTACATGACACACATGTCTTGATCATCATGTTTGGATGTGTCATTCACTTATGTCGTCCGTTCGCGTCACGTAATACCGAGTTTGGTAGATGTGAAACTATAGCGAAACGGCCGCGATCGCATCATAAGCGTAGCATGTAGTCATGTTGTTACATGGCGCGCATATCATGTTTATCATGTTTGCACCAGTATCATACCTTCGTCATTCATTCACGTCCCGTAAAACCGAATTTGGTAAAACTGAAGCTTGCGAAACGGCCGCCAGCGCATCATGAGCGTAGCATGTAGTCATGTTGTTCCATGACACGCATCTTATGATTATCATGTTTGCACCAGTCACATACCTTGTCATTCATTCAAGTACCGTAATACCAAATTTTGTATATGTGACGCTAGCGAAACGGCCACGAGCGCATCATGAGCGTGGCATGTAGTCATGTTGTTACATGACAGGCATATCATGGCTTTTATGTTAGCGTCGGTCGCTCGTGTTCGACATGCAATCATGTCATAGCATACCAGTTTCACAACATTTCATGTCAACGAAGCCACCGCAAGCGCTGCAGGAACATGAAACGTAAATCATGATATTCTTGACATACATGTCATGATTTTCATGTTATGACTAATCACATATGTTCCTCATACAGTCATGTTATATCAACCAAGTTTAGTATCCATATCATTATCGAAACAGCCAACAGCCAGGAGAGCTAAATGACGTAGGCGGATAGATAGATAGATAGATAGATAGATAGATAGATAGATAGATAGATAGATAGATAGATAGATAGATAGATAGATAGATAGATAGATAGATAGATAGATAGATAGATAGATAGATAGATAGATACGCTCAAAGTCACTGAAGTTCGCTAAGAAACGCTTCGCATATAAAACAGGAAGGTTAACAAGACACATGTCCGATTTGCTACCCTTTATGGGCGAAAGACAATGTGTAGCGAAAAGAGACGCAAAAAAAAGATTGACATTGACGGAGTAGCAAACACACAGATGGGGTATCATACACCCCCTTGAGGTATTCCGCACTATGCTTAATGCTCAGTTCTGTAACCTTAATATTTTGCCCAAACAATGGCCGGTCAGTTACATAGTCTTTCCACTGAAACGTTCATCCACGAATGTCCATCGCTTCGTGAGAGTTTGAGATGGCATCGCGGGCCGAATAGTCAAATACACCCTTAACGCCGAAAAAAAATCACAGCATATCCACGGAGTGAATGATGGTGAGTGGGTTTAAGCGTCCGTCCGTCCATACGTCCGTGTGTCCATGCGTCTATGCATGCGTCCATGCGTCCGATCGCGTTTGACAATGCAGACGGTGCGCCCGCCGCTCAGCTTCATCCATGCCCCACCAACGATCCGCCACGTACGGTAACTATCCAGGAGACTGAAAGAGGCACTCATTCTCCGCGCACTCAGGCAAAGCGCGCGCAGCAGCTAATTGGAGAGTAGCGGCACTTCGGAGAGTAGCGGCATAGTAACGCCATCTCGGAAATGAGACGAGAAATGGTCATATATTTCTTCTGCCTTCTTTGCTTTCTCGTATCTTCTCTCGGTTAGCGTGACGCGTGGCAATGTTACAGTAAGAGGACCTTCGCCCCTAAAAGCGCAGGGCTTGCGACTTTACTTGTTGGACTAATTTCGAGTGCTCAGTGACTCACAGGAACGGCCCAACGATGCCTTTCATGCAGGCAGGGTAGATGGTGTGGCGTTCCAGATACTACAATAGACGAAAGAAAACAATTATTTCCATCGCATTCCAAAGCAGCTTTGTCAGAGCGATAAGGCGTGATACGCCGTCAAGTCCAAAAGGGATTGTCGCGGTTCTATTAGTGGTGTCAATCGACTTTTACTGTCACTGTCAGGGAAAGGTGCCGCTATGCCACGGGTTATTGAAGCATGCAAGAAGTTCTCTTCTGGCGTGTTGTCCATGACACTAATGAGTCCTACCATAAGGACCTGGAAACGACACACGCTTAAAAGAGGCTAGTCGAGTTCTTCAATGGTGAAGGGCATGTGAAAAAAAAAAATTCACTTAAAGGGCTACGAGGTGACGACAGACATAGTTAAATCAAACCTAGTATTTCTAAGCACGAATTTACCACGTGCCTTCGACCTGATACAAGCTGTCCCCAGCGTATTTTAGACAGGGTGTCAACAGGCTTATATGGAATCGCTCAGTGCGCAAATCACGCAATTGTCGCGGGTGCGATTCCTGCGTCATTTATGATGCGGCATGAAGTTGATGCACTGATATGCTATTGTTTAGTGTCCCTTGTAAAAACAATATTTACGTTCTCATAACACATTCTTGCTATGACGCAAATCTACAGGCCACTCTGAAAGTCGAACTTTATTTGTAACTTTGAACCATTATTTTTGCTCAATGCATCATTTCATTTTTTTCCTCCTAGATATTAAACCACTCGTACTGTGCCGAGTTAAAGCTACACTGTACTGCATCAATGAATATGTTTTTACTGAAAAATTAAAATTTCGAAAATTTTAGTTTCATTAGTTTTATTATCATAGGTTTGCTAATGGGAAAAGAAATGAACGTCAAAGTTTCGCTTTTAAATTTCGCGGCGATATCCGTGCGCACGAATGACAACGTGGCATTGAGAAGTTCAAAGTGCTTTTTTTGTATTTTGGTTGCATTTTAACGGCAGTTTGCTGAAACTTGGCACTTCCCATCTGTTATCCAGTTGAAATGTGATACCCACACTAGACGATATTCCTATATAGAGGGGTGACGGCCACTCAAATAAGCAAGTTGCATGAGTTATTATGGTACCATCAGGGCTTGTAAGGAACTAAACAGTTGTTTTTTTCCCGGAGTTCCCGTTAAAGTGACACTTAAGAGAAACAGTGACTTGGTTTAGATAAAAAAAAACTGCACTATGAGAACTCTAATAACTTGCGTTTCACTAGCATAAGTTCATTATTAGCGAGCAAAATCGACGTTAAGGAGGAGGAGGGGGAATACATTTTATCATAAGAAACCAGCAGATCTAGGTGGCTGGGCTTAGGCCTCTCATGAGGGGACGTCAAGGGCTTGCCTCGACGCCACCTCACGGGCATGATGGGTTGCCTAGGTTTGGTCGTAAAGAGCGGGGCTCCGCAGAGCCTCATGGAGCTTCGACGAAAGGGTCGTGGCGTCAGTGTGTCTGTACTGTGCCGAGCACTCCCACAGCATATGCGTAGGTTAAAGTTTCATTTTTGAACTTTGTGCCGAAATATCCGCGCGTGACGTTGGCAATTCCAAAATGTACTTTTCATATTTTTGCGACATTGGCTCGATGAAATTTTCTGAAATTTCACGCCTATGGCACACACAGATGACAATACACCTCATTTTTATCTTTTAGCAGCTATGTGTAGGCTCCTGTAGACGCTTTCAAAATCAATAACGTCACGTTGTTTGGTGTGGAAAGCTCAACGTGGCGTCTCCACCCAAATTTTCTTTTCGTGCGTTTTTTTCGCTTACAAAGCGTCGTCTAGCGGTGAGAGTGGTGTTTTCGAGATGGTGAAATTGTACTTTACTAATACCTGAAGAGCGTTTTTTTTTTCTCTTCAGTGTCCCTTTAAGTGAGGGAGCCCCGAAACGGCCATTCTGTCGCTGTCACGTTGAGTGCTGCGTAAGACAATGATGATGCGCTATTACGTAACATCGTTATTGTACATACAAGTCGTGGTCTTTACAAATGAAACGGCGTCAACAATCTATCTTTTCAACCTATCACAGAGGCCGTTCCTCTTTAACGGAAGAAGTAAGCCATCAACCCGAATGCTTAAGATCCACAGACCACCCTGATCTTTCATAGTATTCCTGGCACATCCCTTCGTGACCTTTAATGAAATGAAGCGAATAAAATGCTGCGGTGCCCCGGCCAGCCCCTTTCTCCGCCTATCGCTTCTTTTCATTGTCCCGGATAACGCGGCACAGAGAACGGGGGAGGACGCCAATGCGTACAAACATATCTCGACGTGCATCCAGAAAAAATCCCCGCCTTCGTCTATATATACACGCATATAAGCGGCAGCGCAGCAGCGTGCGTAGACCATCAACGCGCCCGCCGGCGACCATGATAAGGCCGCGACGAAAGAAACAAAGCCCGATGGGAAATAAAGGAACGCCAGCCGAGAGAAGCGCGAAGCCGAGCGTGTGAGAAGCGTTTCGGGCTGGCCACCACGTCGTATGTATACGGATTATAAAAGAAGTTCATCGCATGGACGATGGGCGCCTCAGCGCAGGCGTGGCGCGACGGCAGCACGACGCGAGTTCGAGATATGCCATTGTTGTGCGCGCACGCACGCACATCTGCGAGGCCGACGTCGTAGCTACACGTATACCCTCGGGTTCCACCTCTCAGCCACACACGGCAACCCGCTGACTATAACACGGCGATCTCGGAATCTGAGGAATCTGGCTGGCCGTCACAGAGCCACCCTGTGCCTCGGTATCGAGCCGTCAAGTATACCCTCGTAAAGTGCGCACGTGAAAACCTGATTAATGTATGATATAGTTAAGTGTAACGAGGGAAATGTAGCGCTTTTTTTACCTAACACATCGTGAACCGTGGTGGAAAGTGTGATACGGGACTCTATTCGTACAGTTTTTGACAGCAGGGCTGTTTCACCCGGAAAGTCCGTCCGTCATGCACAGAGAACCTAGCGTGGGGTTTTTATCCATGACGGACGGGAATCTGGCAGAAATAGGGCACGCCCCTCTACCGAATAATATCGAGATCGAACTTATTCGCGAGGAGAGACTCCGTCGGTCGTGTACACAAACTATCATCATTAGCGCAATAACTCGGCCGGCATGTGATCTTTACGTGATCATCTTCAGCCTCTGCTTCACTCCCAGAACATGTGCGCCGATTCGTCTGGCGTCGGATGCAATAACTTGGATGGGGGAGAGAAGGAGGGCAGAGTAATAGAAAGAGAGAGAAGTAGAAATAGCTAAATAGAATAGAGGTATATAAAGACACGAAAATGGACGGGGAGGAAGAGATAGAAAGAAACAGAAACAAACCAAGGGACAGAAAGAGAGAGAGAGAGAGGAGTGAGAAAGACGAAAGAGAAAGGAAATT
Source organism: Rhipicephalus annulatus (assembly GCA_013436015.1). Lineage (NCBI taxonomy): Eukaryota > Metazoa > Arthropoda > Arachnida > Ixodida > Ixodidae > Rhipicephalus > Rhipicephalus annulatus. The sequence continues at coordinate 43,815 of WOVY01012777.1, read as the reverse complement.
AGAAAAACAAAGAAAGAGAAAGCCACCAAGATAGAAGGAGAGAAATAGAAATAAACAAACTAAAAAAAGGGAGAATATAGAGAGGAAGAGATAAAGAGAAAGAAAGGGAAGAAGAAAGATGAACAAATAGAAAGAAGGAAGGCTACTCAGCTGCGCTCCCCTTTCAGGACTGGCACCTCTGGTGCGAATCTGTCCTAAATTTTTAAGGTGTACTTACGGCATAAATTAACAGAAAAATAAGATTGGACGAAGAGGACAGCTGGCCACTGGAATGAACAGAACATGTGTCCGATGCTCTACCGCAATGGCTGTCGTCGCCCCGTCGATATCGAACCATATATGCCAAAGCTTCGTATTTTCTATGAAATCCACTCACTCAAATTTTCCCGCTATAGCCAGGGCTAGTTTTGCTATAATAAATAAATAAATAAATAAATAAATAAATAAATAAATAAATAAATAAATAAATAAATAAATAAATAAATGTTTCATGTTACCTACATCTGCCACTGCATTTTCTTGGCGCACGCACCATGTCCCTACGCTTTTTTGTTTGTGTTGTGGTCCGAAGCCATAAGCGCTCACGGCAAAGATTTCTCCCACTCACAAGTAAGACAAGGAACACGTTAACGCGTCAAGATGAAAGCGGGGCACACGCGAATGAAATATCTCGGGTGCTCGAGAATAGTGCACCCACTTGGCCGCTAGTGTGTGAGACACGATCGTTCCAACTTGACGGTAAAGGTGTTACATAAGCCGATAGGAGGAGGTGGAAGAAGGGGTCACCTGGAGGAAGTAATCGCGGTGATCCCTGCGGGTCGTGCGAACCATTTTTTCTCACTGCGGCCATGCGTTGTTCCCCGCAACGCCCGCCGTTTGCATCTATACCGGTATACGCCATAAGTGTAAGCTAAAGTATCTACGGTCGTTACGGTGCCAGTCGTCCACGGTACACACTGTATATATGTGTGTGGGACACGCAGTGACAAATGACCTCCACGCAACACGACACGCACGAACGACAATCTCCGAGTGGCCCGATTATCGATTTCAAGCCTAATCACCCGTAGCGGAGCCGCGCAAGGTAGAACATACGGCCGACAACCGCTAACGCTGAAAAGGGCCTTCGTGAACGGGCCTTTGCCAGGCTGGCGCTGTGGGCTTCTTTTTTATATTTGGTTATCGTCTCGTTCGGATATAGCTGAGCTAGTAACGGGAGAGGACCGATTCTCACCCATAAATTCGAGGACGCACAAGGCGGGCGCAGTGTCCTTGCCGCTGCCCTATATCGGTTAACTCGTGCGAAAATCTCCTACAACGAGGAAATAGTCAGTGTGGTCAGTGTGGTCGCCTTAGTGTAAGGCTACGGGTATTAACGTGAGCTAACGTGACAGTGTGTGTGTGAACCTTTAGCACGGAATAGACGAGTCCAAAAAATAGTTGCACCATATTCACGAAGTGCACGATGATGGAGCTTGCTCTGTCTGTCTGTCTGTCCGTCCGTCCGTCCGTCCGTCCGTCTGTCTGTCTGTCTGTCTGTCTGTCTGTCTGTCTGTCTGTCTGTCTGTCTGTCTGTCTGTCCGTCCGTCCGTCCGTCCATCTCTTATCACACTCAAGCACGCGTCTCCTACGCATCGGAGTAGATCGAGCGCCACAGCGCCCTCTAGTCAGCACTCTGGGTACTATAGGAGCGGCTACGATGAACGACGACGCACTAGCCTATAAAGAGTTTCGCCCCTAAAACTGGCTGAAAATAAACCCAAGTGATCTGCTTCGTTTCGGTGCGAAAGTATCCCATAGTAAGCGGAAAACTTTAGGAAGCAACCTGAGGCCAATTCTGATCAACCAAATATTATCAACGTCCAAGAAGTTGGTTGAATACGCATGCCCTATAGTGCACGGCAAGTAATTCGCACCGAAAAATCTGATGGTCTGCACGCAAGCCGGCTGCGATATGAGTTTGAATGGCAAGAGGACGTTTCTATTTATGACATATGATTTCGAGCAACGCAGCGCTCTTTCTGCAACTGCTGCTCGTCTTGTCCGGACCCCTTTGCTTAAACACTAGCCGTAATAAAAATACTAAAATCATGTTTATCATTGGGGCTTTACATTACAACGGCGATATGGCTTTGATAGACACTTGAACTTAATTTATACATGTTGGACTTAATTTGACTATACAAGCTCAGATGCTTGTCAGAATACGTGCGTTTTTTGTTTTGTCATTTTTCGACATCACAAGTGTTCTAGCGACAAGCAGCTAAGCCTGTATAAATTAAGTCCAACTGATATATTACAGCGCGTTAGGCACCGTCAACCCCTTGCCATGCGCATGAAAGTTTCTGCTGCAATAAGCAACATGAATCCGAACGGTCCACGTCAAGTTAGTGCTATATTTTCTCAACCTGGTTAACTTCTCTTCAGTGGCTGCGTTGATTCAGGTCGACTAAGTGTGGCGATTCCCAGTTAACAGAATGAGTGAATAGATTTCAGCAACACGATATCCAATTTTAACCTGCCTGTTCACTGACATCGTTTTTGTGGGGCCCTATGGACGAGGTCTGCGATGGTCGTCCAATATGTGCACTATAGATGCACTGCCAACAGTGCATCGATAGTGCACATTTGCCCACAGCAAACCATGTGTACAGTTGAATGCTCACCTAGCCATAGTCATAGGCGTGGGTAGGGTCCCTTTCGTTGGTCAAGGGAAAGGTCTCATTGCAACCTGCGTTAAAATCGAGTCCAGGGCAACCTGCCTCGCAATATATTTTTAAAAATGCAAATGAAAAGATGACGTGCTTCTCACATTCACCTGCATTTGTAGCCTGGCTTTCCTGAAGATGGGAGAAGTTCTTGGGGCACGACATTAGGGAATTTCGGCCGCAATATTCACCAGAAACCTGCGTAGTCGCAACTGAGTAAGGTATGGGGCAAACTTTGCACCCCCTACCCTTCTTCTTGAAATTTAGGGTGCAAGTGCCACGTAGCTGTTCAGAACCCAATCAGCGTTGATTTCCTTCACTTCAAGCAATTCATGCAACTTTCTGTGGTTTAACTAATTGCGTAATTACTGTGTGATTATCAAACATGCACTAAAGTAATATAATAAAAGCAAGGGTGTCGATGAGACATCTCTAAACCACCGAGAAAACCCCGAGCCGGCTTTTTGTTGGTTTATTGCTTTTCTTTTGTTGTTACATAGTGTTTTTATAAAACCTAAAAGAAAACCCGATACTAAATGAAAGCCTTCTGGCTGGTTTCTTCTTATGAGCACTTTTTAGGTAAAACTTTTTTTTTTTTGCAAATAATGTCACACTGTCAGTTGGACAGGAAAGCGTTCAATATTAGCTCTTTAGAGGCCTGAACTACTATATCCATTCGTTCCTTGCCGAAGAAGAGGAAGGAGGTGGTGTGCCCATCCCTTTCAATCACTTACATTAGTGTATTTTACAAATCGTACAATAACGATAATAACAGGTGTGCCCAATGCATAACACGTAACGCCTCTGCGCGCAATACTTCCTGTGCCACATACCGAGGCGGGCGAATACAGGATCACACTTCTGCTACTCACACCATTAGCTACTCGCGTAACCTCACGGCTTGTTCCGACCCTGCACGGCATATGCACATATACGCGGCTCACGTGTCCTATAAGAAGAAAGTGCGCCGGGCCATTTTTTTTTTTCGCTCTCGTCCGGGGAAGTGATTTCCATAATGTGCCCGGTTGTGGGACGTCGTGACTGAACGGATTGCGGAAGGAAGCCGCCGCCACGTTGCCGTTACTCGGTGTATACCTGCGGCGTATTAACGGCCGAAATGTCGCCCATTCGTGAGGCAGCTGCTGTATAGGGATCCCCACGCCGACGTGTGGCCCCGAAACTATAGAGAGCTAACGGTTTCCGCAAGCGAGGGGCGAAACATAAATCACACCGACAAGAGGAGAATGGCGGTTCACAGCTTAGTCGTCACGATCCTTGGGTTATTCTTCGGAGATGAAAAGGGGATCATCGCAAGGTGACGACATACTGTGGTAACATTGAAGGATTGAAACTTGGGCTGTAGTTTGAATGTTTGCAAGGTTGGTCTAGCGCTGAAAGATGAAGGCGCCCCACCGGGGAGCACAGAACGCAAAGGGAGACTCGTGCTCTGGCTATGCATCGGTACCATGGACAGACCATGGGTTTGCCTATATGCCTGACCCGTTTAATGTCAAGTGACATGTTTGATGTCACATATGTGCAGGGGGGTCACCTGTGCTTGGCTTCGTGAGTGTCTTGTGTGTGTGTGTGCGTGTGTGTGTGTGTGTGTGTGTGTGTGTGTGTGTGTGTGTGTTGTGTGTGTGTGTGTGTGTGTGTGTGTGTGTGTGTGTGTGTGTGTGTGTGTGTGTGCGTGTGGGAACTGAATCTTTGAGTTGCTAGACAGCTCTCTGGTCCTATACGTATACGTCTTCCTCTAATAACTTTGCATTCACCATGAGCTATGATAACATTGCTTCCAAAAGACTCTTATTTTCTTCCTTTTTTTATAACTGGCATGATAAAATAGATGTTAGCCAAATTTGTGGCTTTGTCTACTCCTTGTCACTTAGTGTACACAAAACTCTATCACAACATGTACTACAAAATGGGATACCCGAACGCAAAACGTCAAAACTAAACCCGTAAACGCTTACAAACACAATTTTTTATGGGTTAGGAGAAGATAAACTAACGTGGTGGCGCAGTGGTTACGATTTTCGGCTGATAACCCCAAAAAAAAAAGCGGGTTCTATACCAGCCGCGATGGTAATACTTCAATGGAGGAGAAATGTCGTAGAAACCTGTGAACTGTGCAATTTCATTGCACGCTAAAGAACTCCGGGTGTTTGTAATTACATAATGTACTACACAAGGCATCATGATCACATCATGGTTATTGTTCTATAAACTCAGGAAATATTGGTGCTATTATCATTACATAAACCCAAGTACTACCATATACTTAATGTAGCTCACAAAACTATGTGGTAAGCTGAACTCGCATTCGGACCAAACGCTTTCGTAGGTGACCATAGCGTTGAAAGCTTGGTGAGTTGGCACGGCGTCATCATCTAGCAAACTTCGAATAATGACAAAGTTAATACATAAAAAGATGAGATGGGTGAGCGCCGACTAACGTCTGATTTATTGAACATACTCAAATAGTGTCCATTAAGGATGACGTTTCATGTTCAAAGAATAACAGTGTAACAAGAACGGCTATAAATTTCAATCGAGGTTGCGTGGTCAACTGTACCATGGGGACCGCAGATACGCGCACTCGTTGTCAGACAGACTGACAAAGAGGTCGCTGTTATCCCCCTTCTCCTTTTCTCCTGGTGTCAAACGCTTCTCTTATATTAGAGAGTTTTAGTACTGCGTACGCTGCGTACGTGGCGGCGTTGCGTACGTAAGGACGCCACGTTCTGCGTAGTGCGCATGCGCAGACAGCAACTCACACGTATCGCGTTACGTACGCAGCCGCTACGTACGCACGCATGAGATGCGTGCGTGCGTACGTATGAGGTGATCGCGCCGCTCTCGAACAAGTTCGCGAAAGCGCGAGACTTCGTTTTGCAAAATGGCGGCATCGAAGACAAGCACCGACCGGCTCTGTGGCTTAAAATATGGCCATAATCTGGCTATAACACTTGGATTGGCTCACATTGGCTGTCAACAACACGTACTTCTATTTTGATATACCAGATGACGCAACACGCTTATCGCTCGTTACGTACGCAGGTACTACGGCGTACTAAAAGCCGATTAGTGGCAAACGACGCCACGTAACGCAAGGCGCTTGCGTGATGCGTACGTAGCACCATTCCGCAGTACTAAAACTCTCTATTGCTTGTATTTGTAACCGAATAAAGCTTTTTGTGGGTCTATTTGTTACATGCTTACTGAAATAAATGAAGACGCGCATATCAAGGAAGAAAAAAAAAAAGGCTGCTGACCCGCAGGGCACGGGATCGAATCCCGGCTGTGGCGGCTGCATTTTCGATCAAGGCGAAAATGCTGTAGGCTCGTGTGCTCAGATTTGGGTGCACGTTAAAAAACACCAGGTGCCCGAAATTTTCAGAGCCTTCCACTATACGGTGGTTCTCATAATCATATGGTGGTTTTGGGACGTTAAACCACACCAATCAATCAATCAATCAAGGAAGAAAACAAAGGGGGGAGGGGGAAGATTTTTGAACTTGTCCTTCAAGAGTTGCACGCGATAGCAATATCCTGTCCCTATAGTGCGTGTTTCAAACACTTAGTAGTGTTTTCGAATTTGCCATGCTCCAACTACGTGGCCTTAAGGTAGTAGGCGCAGTAACGTGGGTCCTTTATGTAGTGCTCGACAGGCTCAAAATCATGAGGTCATCCTGATAATCACACGTTCTCACGCCTGATGACAATGCACGCTTGTACCACGCAATATTACTGCAATATTTCATGTTGTATTGCGAAGCATGTAAAGAACGCGTGTGTTGCTAAAGCGCATGCAAATTACTTTCACTGCATTTCCAAGCAGAGGAACATATTTTCACTGCATTGACAAGCAGACGCGCGAGTGTGTTGGAGAACATCCTGTTGCCATGCAAACGACACGGGTTCGATGCCCACACGGACCGAGAATCTGGAATTTATTACTTTATTTATTTTCTATAGTGATGCTGATGAATTGTGCTGTACTGGATATTTATCGCTATCTTCACCCTTGTCCTTGTTTTTTTTTATTCACGATCCGGGATGTAGGCCTAGTCAGGAAACAGTTTCGTCTGTTTTCTTTAGCCTCATCTCGGTGGCATGTAACTGTTGTGTCATGCCAGAATAAAGTTATTATTATTATTATTATTGTTATTATTATTATTATTATTATTATTATTATTATTATTATTATTATTATTATTATTATTATTATTATTATTATTATTATTATTATTATTATTATTATTTGCATCTCTCTGGATTTTTCGGTCAAGCACAAGTTGTCGATTTTTCGTTCACAGTTTTTCGTTCACAACCACCAACACCGGCACCTGAATGTCTGCGAAAAGATCTGTTTACGCTATCGCGTTAAAATCAAGATGCCATTTCTGTTCTGTCCTTAATTTTTCTTCCTTTGTAGTACGCTTTTTTTTGTATTTCAGTAAATATGTATCTGTTCTCGCTGGAAACAAGTGTCACATCATTAAAGGCGCTCTCACGACCACCATCGCTCTCTCCTGGGCTATAGGTATATTGAATAAATCAGTCGTAAGTGTGCACTCATCCGTCTACTTTTTTTTTTATTGCAGTGTGCTGTTCTGCTCAGGGCGCTCGGCCGCGGTGGTCTAGTGGCTTGGGCACTCGACTGCTGACTCGCAGGTCGCGGGATCGAATCCCAGCTGCGATGGCTGCATTTTCGATGGAGGCAAAAATGCTGTAAGCCTGTGTGCTCAGATTTGGGTGCACGTTAAAAGAACCCCAAGTGGCAGAAATTTCCGGAGCCCTCCACCTTGGTTTCTCTCATATGGTGCACATGGTTTTGGGACGTTAAACCCCACATATCATCATTTTCTGCTCAGAGTGGCGTAATTATAGCTAAGACCACCGAAAGTGTGTGTGACAAAAGAAATGTCACGCACTACGTTGTTTTTTGCGCAGGCTTTAAATTGGACTGGCAGGATGTCTGCAGCCACGTGTGGAGTGAGACGACGCACTGCACAGTATGTCACAACGAAATGAAAGCATTCAAGAAAAGGGATCTATAGGGTGTGCAGCCGCTGCGTCCTTCGCAATTCCACGCCACGCGTACTGCACGGACATGTGGTCTTACATATTTACTAACCGGATGGCCCCTTGGTGGTGTTTTCCCGGGAACCCACCCTGTAGGAAGGGCGCCGCCTGGTTGATTGGCGATCGGAGCACGTCTTCCTTCCGCTCCCATGCCGCGTTCGCTTATCGTCTTAGCACTGTGGGGCGCCCGGCATATAGCGTACACACTTTCTAAACAGCCCTGTGTAATTGAAGCCTCTGGCCGGCGTCGCAGTTTCGAAGGCAGCAGGTGTGCCGCGTGGGAAATTTTCTGCCGCTACTCAGACGATAAAGCCTGTTGCTCACAAGCAATGCCATATTGCGACGACTGAACGGAAGCGACTTTAGGCGTAGTTTATCGTGAATGAGTAAGTAGTACATGTACGCAAGACATGAAGCCATGGGCATTATCTGGCGTAGCTAGATTTTTTTTAAAGGGGGAAGAAGGTCCAACCCCCCTCCCCACACCTCGGCTACACCACTGTTCATGGCTTGCAATGCTTACTCTGACATCAATAAAGCAATATTATACAGATCAAATTCAACTTGCGCCTGCTGTCACCTCCATTAAAGAAGCACGCCGCTTTTATTATCTCAGTGACTATTCAAGCACGTGCGACCAAGAAAAGCCCATCTTGCTTCGCTATATTTGCCTCTCAACATTATGCTGATTGTCACTTGAAAGAAGGCAGGCAGCTGTATTCAAGCCGCCATTTAAGGCAAAACATATACAAATAAGCGTTTCACGTGGTGGCGTAGGACATCGTTACAAGAACTGTTTCGAAAGTAAAGCAGTAAACGCCGAACTTGCTGAAGTTATTTCTACCAAGCCTCGTTGCCTTCTTCTAGCGTAATGACCGGAGATGTCTGTTGCATCAATGCGACAGATGTTTTGCACCACGCCAGATGGAACAGCGCGAAGGCAGGCCACGTCGAATTCGCCCGTAAACAGCGATAAAAATAAAACGGCGCCAGTGGCAGGTGAGAATGCGAATCTGCGCTCTTGCTTCAACTTCGGCCAGATGTGTAGCTTATCACAAATATATAGCAGACACTTACCTTACATGGACAGATGTTTGTGGAAGTCCATGGTCTCACATGCTGCGTTGAGTCACGGTGTGACGCATCGAAGTTTGCGCCTACATTAGTGCATTCTGTCGAGGTCCTCGGCGCACGAATTTTGCTGCTGTCACGACAGCAGTCACAGCTTGGCGCCAAGGGCACGAGTGGTTCCTCCGCTAAACTGGGCCTTTTAGTTTGGACGTCACTGAATGTCTTTCTTGGGTTTCTTGGCGGAAGGAAATCGTGTTCGCCAACTTCGCAGAAATGATTTTTTTTTTTCGTTTTCCAGAACTTACTCCCGACAATGTACAGCTAGAAGAAACAAATTCATAAACAATGGGGCTCTTCCTTTTAGGCTCCTTGAGGGGGTTTCGTTTAGGCGGCTAATTGCAGCACTGAATGGAAGAAAAAAAGAGAAAGGCGATGCACGTACACACGTATTGTTCCTTTCCTGGCGAGCTTACGTCATGGCGACTGGGCATGAATAGAACAAGTGTAGAGCTTGCGTCAGCACCCGCTTACACTTCAGAAAACACACGTTTTCTGAATTCTGACAGAGACCACCAGCTGAAACTGATTCAGTTTTGATCCTGAGGTAGCACGGTCTCCTCCGAGGATAAATGTGCACAAGTCTTGATAATTGTCCAAGTCGGGTCAACAGTAGGGGCCCTGCCTAGGTACAGAAAAGTCCCAACTTTTGTCTCTCTTGGCCTTAAAAAGCACGAAGAAGCCACAGACTACCGAACACCGTGTAGAGCAGCATCCAAAACATTCGTCTCCAGTGCGAAGACGTCGCCCCAGGGTGAATCGGCCGTGGACGCCTGCGACACGTTCACACTTTTTTTTGCCGGGCAATCACTGGCTTGCCGTAGGTAGCTCCGCACAGCACACGATAAGTCGGTAACAGTCGTTCACTACGTTTCCCGGGTGACACGACTCCCAATCGCTGCGGTGCCGTCGTCTGCCGCCTTCCGCGGCAGCCGGCAAGGCGTCTTCGTTGCGGCGTTCTCACGATTCGCACGTGAATCTCTCGCCGCTTCCTTTGAGCAGGGCAGGCAGCCAACGAGCCGTCCAGCCGTAGCACACCTCCTCCGATGGAGGATGATGAAGAGGAAGAAGGTTTTCTGTGGCGGGAGAGGGCAAACGCCGCTGGCATTAAGAAAGCGTCTACGCGTGGCCGATGTGACGCGGCTACCATGCCGTGTCCACTCCGCCAGGCGCTGTGCCACCCGCGCGCACCGCGGCAGCCCCCGCTCTTTTGTTGCAACGCCTCCTCGCTCTCTTCTTCTTCCTCCGCCTCTCCGTCGAGCGTCGTCCACCTGCTCCCCCCACATGCTGAGTGGTCGAGAAGTCTTAGCTTTTTTCCTTTGTTTTGCTTGTTGGTGTGAGGGAAACTTTGGAAGGCGATCATTAACACCCGAATTCCCTCTCTCGCCCGCCTCCAAATGCACAGACACATGCGTACGCAAAAACACAAGCACAGATACATGCATTCGAAACAAGCAAATGGGCTCACACGTAGAAGCAACGCGTATGCTTGTGGCATGGAACGTTGACCCCTTGACATCTCATGTACATTTTCATTACAGCTTCGGTCAACTATGGGTCGTTTCTCCGTTTTCTTTTTCCCATCTAAATGTTCGGGTTCTGAAGTCTGAATATTTGCTTTTTTTTAAGTTGTGGTGTTCACAAGCAGGGCTAACGAAAGTGTCATTGGGCACGGTGGTGAGCGAAGCTGCTAAGACAAACGCAAAACGTTGTAATTAAGAATGCAGCGGACGTTGCGACTTCATTTCCATTGCGCGCCAACAGGAAGAAGACTGAAGGAGCTTGTGAGTATATAATGGTGGGCGTTGCTTTGTCGGTCTCATGAACGTGCATGCATGGTGGGCAGGAGGACTTGTACTTACATTATGTGTGAAGAAAGTTAATGTCGTGCTGCTCCATGTTTATTTAAGAAGACTGAACGCTGGGCGAATTCGTAATTAATAATTACAAGAACTGCGCGAAAAATAAACAAGAAATAGAGATGGCACTTGAGTGCGTGCCTTCTCTCTCTCTCTTTGTGTGTGTGTGTGTGTGTGTGTGCCTTCTCCGCGCGTGGGTGTGTGCCTTCTTTGTTTCTTGTCTTTTTTTCGTGCAGTTTTTGTAGTTATAAGTCTTATTTATTAAAGCGAAAGCCATAGATGTCTCATCAAACACGTAAATTGACCATCGGCGTTGGCAGCGGCAGCACGAGGGAGGAAAATTTTCATCACGTGATGACGTCGTCACCATATAACGTCATCACGACGTCATAGATCTCTAAATATGTGACATCATCATGACGTAGCACAAGGGGCTGACGTTCCATGGCATCATCACTTGGCCAAAGACAGGCCAATCACAGAAGTATGCAAAACCAGAGCAGGAAGCTTTCAATGCCTCTGGTCTTGGAGTCAGTGCAAAACGACGCTAATTGCAGAAAGGTTTCAGGGTGGTGTGGGGGAGGACAAATGCATCAACTGAGAAGAAAAAGGAAGAGGAAGATGATTGTAGTGTTCGAGTAGTCTTAGAAAAATGATTAAGAGAAATTGTTAATTTCTATCGCTACTTCATACTATGCCGTGTGCAAATTGGACATATGCAAGACCCGTTTTCAAGAACCTTGTTATAAAAACCTGATTCTTCGAAATAAATTGCAGTACAATGCACTGATTACTGAACCGCAGATGTCCAGTGGTCTTAACTGTTTGCTCGACATCTGCGGCTAGTGCATTTGCAGTGGATCGCACATATAGGAGAAAGAAAAAAAAACTTTGCGCACTTTACATTGCCATGGTCCTTCTGCGCTTAAGAAATTGTGCTGCGGTTCATGCCATATTTAAGCTGGTACGCATGCCACAAAGTCGTTTCGATTTCTTTTTCTTAAAAAGTCGGTTGACTTTGCGTGGGTGGTCATAACGAATAGTTCGCATTAACATGATTCTGTATGCCGAAAAGGCAGTAAGCCTGATGAAGTGACAAGGCTGAAAAATAAAGGGGACATCAAGCGAAAGCACGCCAGTGAGAGTAAGCGGCGAAATTAGGAGCCCGTGTCCAACGTGCCAAGGCTGCAGGGAAAGGGGGAGGGGAGGGGGTATTCGAGTACGTACTAAGTTTTGTTGAAGGCTCGTGGTGTCAGAAGTAAAAGAAATATCAGAAAGGCAACTAAATAAAGGAACAGTGCGCATCGAAATGGGCGGCGTCAGCTTGCGGAGGGGGGCAGGCCAGGGCCATAATTAGGGCACCTGTCGCGGATCCCCTCAGCGAGTGTCTCCCCCCTACACTACTTCCCATCCGAGGAACAGCGATTACGGCTTGGCCCTAGCTCGGTACAGGTGCGGCCCGAGCAGCAGGGGCGACGCTATATGACGGCGGGGGGCATCTCTTCCGATGCCCTCCTATGTAGCATGTTCGTGCCGAGATGGGGGTCTGTGGATGAGGGGGTCCGGCCGGCCACCTCCTTCCGAGTGTGGGGAAGGGGGAGTTTCTTGAAGAGCGAAACGCGCAGCCTAATTGCCGGGATGCACGAAGTACGGACGCAGCGATAAAGCGCTCCGCAATGCCGGCCTTTCGAGGCTAGCACGTGTATGTGTGTGCATATATATATATATATATATATATATATATATATATATATATATATATATATATATATATATATATATATATATATATATATATATATATATATATATATGGCTCGCGAAGGTCCTACAGCTATCCTCTTGTGCAAGGAACCACCAAACCTTTCCGTGCACCAGCCACTGTTTACCTGCACTATAACTCGTTGACTGTGCGTCCGGGCTCCCTATTTATATACGCGCACATTTATGTATAAGAGCGTTCCAAAGTCTCTAGCGCCAACGTGCTTGCAGCGTGTGGGACCAATGGCACGGAACTCGATTTTTCACGCCGCCTTCGTGCCGGTATAGGGTTGATGCTCTTGCTTTCTGGCTGCGGTGTTTGCTTGCGCGTGTTCAGGAAGCCGCGCTACCTGTTGCCCACTCGTGCCCGCAGTGTTGCAGCAGCGCTCAGTGAGGTCCACCAGGCAGCGGTGGCGCGCCATGAAGGGCGCACCAGGTGTGGCGCTGAATCTCCTCTCTCCCTTTGTTTTTTTCTTCCCTGCCACTTTAGCTCTGTTTGTTTCCACCGAAACGAAAGCCAATCACGCAGTGCAGCTTGGGTCTGTTGCTTGTTGTAGGCCCGTGTGCTCAGATTTGGGTGCACGTTAAAGAACCCCAGGTGGTCGAAATTTCCGAAGCCCTCCACTACGGCGTCTCTCATAAACAAATGGTGGTTTTGAGACGTTAAACCCCACATATCAATCAAGCTTGGGTCTGTTTTACGCGGTTCTGTGACGAGATGCTTACGCGTGTTGGACTGTAGCGTCGTTGCCCGAGGTTTTAAATGCCAAACAGAATGATGCGCTTTCCTTTAAGAAACGTGAAAGAAACGCGCGCCCACTTCGGTTGCTTGCATCTGTATAGAACATCGAAGAAACGTCTTGGCTGGATTACCCCTTTTGATTTATTAAGGGAATATTCTGCGAAAATCAGTGAACGTCCCATGATGCGCAATCCCCTTCTCTACGCCCAAGCGCCTCCTTCGTTGACATTCTCTTTGGTCCTTTTTTTTTAGTCAGAACATCTACCTTCGTTATCTGTTAAACCATGCGTCATTGACTGCTACTTTAAGTTTAGACAGCGCTACCGTAAGCTAATTGAAAAATGATCTATGAATTTTGTCACCTCCAAAATAATTAGGCAGATGCTAGCGTTCCCAAAGTCTTCGCCGCGAACGCTACAAGTCCCACCTCTTCAGAAATGTTCAAAATGGGGGACTTGGATTAGTGTAAGATAACTTGTCAATAGTTTCCTTTTTATGCGTGATGTAGATGACTTTTTTTTTACAACTGTTATAAAACTAAGGTTGTCTAGAGTGCAGACGAGGTTTGTGTCGTCAGCAAGTGTGTGAGGACCAATGCAGAGGTATCTAAAGGAAGTTGTTTCGTCCTTGCACTTTTTATCAGCAAGATTTTCGTTAGAGTATCGGACTGAAGTATAGCGTAAACAAAAACTGTAGAAAGAACTTGTCGATGTTTTACTGCCTGTACCAGTGTACCAGCTATACTGTGCAGGCCCAGGACAGGATGTCGTAAACGTATCAAAAAATGCTTGTAAGCAAGGGGTCAAAGCTTTTTTCTTTAAATTACAGACTGGTACTTTACCAGTTAAAACATGGTTGGTGGCTAGGAGCTTATTCGTCCTATATGGATCACACATTGTTACTTATGGAGTAAACCAGAAACAATTGATCGTGTGTTTAGAGATTGCTGGAGCGGGGTCTTTTTCTCTGATATATTGGAGAGAACCTTGAAAAAAAAATTATCGTTACGTCCACATGGCATCCATTTTCTTTCTGTTAAAAACGAGGCTGGCCTACCTTATAATCTAAGCATACTTCTGAGCCTGCACAGTATATAGCAAAACTGATATGCCTTTGAAAACACGGACGTAAAAGTCAGATCTGTGCGACAATATTTCGCGAATCAGTGCGCCATTTTTTTTGAAGTGTTGAAAGGGCAAGAGGATGTACTAGTGTGGATTGTGCGCATTGAACTATTACGAATGCCAAAATATTGATCAATAGTGAGCTCAGAGCTGACGGTCCTTCATAGAATTTTGTGAGTGTATTTTGTGATACGCTTGTATTTTTTTGAATATGTGAAATGTTAATAGTCTTGATATGCAAGGCAATATAGAAAAATAAGACGCGTGGTTGTGTGGTAGGACACCTGCTTGCCACGCAAAGGACCCAGTTTCGATGCTCACACTGACCTGGAATTCTTTAATATTTATTTTATTCACATCTTTCTCAATTTTTTCTCGCGCACAATATCATTATTTTTTGCTTACAACCAATGGCGTCGGCGCTGCAATTTCTGCGAAGCGAGCTCTATAACGCTACCGCGTTAAAACAGTATCACGGCCCCCTTCCCCGCTTCCCCGACACAGGGCAGCTTGACCTCCCTGTTCTGCTTTTTTCATCCTTGCCCTAGGCATGACATATAGGCGTAGTATGACATTTATTATGTAACTGCGTAAAAAAATAATGAGAACAAAGCGAGAGAAAAAACATTTTTTGTGTGTGTTCCAATTCGTTTTTTTTGCGATTTTAAATAATGGATAATTACAAGCTCACCCATTTTACCCCTATTCTGTAGTATTACATTCATGCACATTCTCTCCATTCTTCCATAGCTGCAACCTGTCCTGTGGTATTGCGTTGGCCGGAGTAATCAACTTTTATGGTGGAATGCCACTATAGGGACATTTTGGGACGTTAAATCCCACATATATATCAACTATAGGGACATTTTTTTTTCTGCAACACTCGCTGATCAAAAATTTTCATTACGTTGCAGTGGCGGCGGGAACATTCGGGGGGTCCATGCTCCTTCCCGCGCCAAAATATTTTCATTTTTGCACGTGTGTATATACACTCACACACACAAACGCACGCAAGAACATACACAAAGAATAAATGAGCCTCCCCCCCCCCCCCAAAAAAAATAACAAGCATTTCTGCCTATATACTGTGTTCGGGCATGATGCCATTATTTAATCTTATAATGAAGAGCCTCGATTATTGCTTCCAAATGAGTCAATTCCATAGACGGGTTCCCGCAAACAATAGGTGGCGATAGGCCCAAGATGAGAAGCCACGATATTGAGTGCCGTACCTTATCCGACCACAGTCTTTCAAATCAATTCATCACTTGGTCTAGTGGCTAAGGTACTCGGCTGCTGACCTGCAGGTCGCGGGATCGAATCCCGGCTGCGGCGGCTGCATTTCCGATGGAGGCGGAAATGTTGTAGTCCCGTGTGCTCAGATTTGGGTGCACGTTAAAGAACCCCAGGTGGTCAAAATTTCCGGAGCCCTCCACTACGGCGTCTCTCATAATCATACGGTGGATTTGGGACGTTAAACCCCACATATCAATAAATTAATCAATCAATCAATCAATCAATTCATCACTATTAATCAGCAGTCACAGTTCAATCAGAGTAAGGTCATCAGTTTGTCATATTTTCAGAAGTTGGTAGTATGTGCCATTCCGAAGAGAGCACAGCTTTTCACTTTGTTATCATGCGGAAGTACAAGGAAATGTGCCGATTTCAAATGAACACATGCAATAAAACTTGTTTTTCCGTGGACATGTCTGGTTTCAAATAGCTTCCTTCTCTCCCTTTCCTCATTTTGTCTAATTCCGGAGCTCATAAATTGTTGCCGAGGACTCCAAAGCATTGTCTTTCTGTTACATCTATTGGGCATGTCGCAACGTCGTCACATCCGTGTCCGAGGCGAATGGCCTGAACCGTACGTAAACAAGTGTGGCAGCCGACAGCGGATGACCATTGAGCTCTGCGCGCTGCGAGCACATAAAGGGACGTCTTATCGGCTACGCCGCACGTGACAGCGATGGGCGAACAACGCTTTCCCAACCATGGCCCACGCGACCGCTGAGAAGACAGCGGATGTCGTCGGGGCCGCTTCGCTGGACGCCCACAATGACTTTACGAGCTCGGACTGCAGCACGTATAAACCTCTCCCTCTTGTTCACCATTATTCTTCAACATTCTCTACATTTTTCTTTCAATAAAGCACAAGCAGCAGGGGACACAAATCAAAGCAGTATTGGGGCTACCGCTGCGTTCTGGGCAGTCATCCTAGGCCACGCCAAGGAGGATATTCACCACATGCAGAGAGTGGGGGCGTATTCGCCCGTCTCCGCTGTCACCTTTTGTGGGAATAACCACTTATTTTTGAGACATCTTGGCTCAGCTGTCTTCTACGAATAGCTTGCAAGATGCTTCACGTGTGACGCTACACCGTTTGAGGGCTGGCCTTTGGCCTTGTTGGTACAGCTTGAAGCGAGAACGCAGTCGTCGCTGCACCCTACGTCCCTCCTCGCCATGCGCCGCATATTCAGCCTCGAACAGAAATATTGAGCGTCGTGCCCAGAACTGTATCAGCACTCGTACAGCTTTCGCAGCAGAGAGATATTACTGTTAAACTGAGCCCGGTTGCCGCGACGGTGGCTATTTTTGTGTCACGCCTGCAAGCGGAATGCGGAGACAGACACGAAAGAATCAAGCCGCGCCCTTTTGAAATAATCGCTTTCTCGCCTCGCACGTTTTGCAACTGCGCTTATTGTGGCATAATGTTTCGGTAGGTGCGTCGACTTGATGACCCTAACATGCACGTAACCATATAGTTCTTCGCACCGTGACATAAAGTGCTCTGCAGGGTCATCGCTGTGCAAGCAGCCTGATTGCGAGCGTAGTTTGGTCCAACCCACACGTGGTCCAGCCAGCACTTAATAGCTGTTTCAGGCGTCCCATCTACTGTTCCGTTTGTCACGATTATTACCGTGCAACACTGAATAAAGTGGGTTCGTGTTGGTGCGATATTTTAGGACATTTACGTCTGAGACCTGGCGACCTACGGCAACCTTGATATGGATGATGATCCAGAGCGCGACGACCGTTGTGATCCCTTGGTACATTCGTGCATTCCTTATATTCTCTGGAGCAACGGGGCTGCGAATGACACGGTACTGCACGGAACTGTAGTAGAAAAAGAGAATAGAGAGTCCGGTGCTCAGCGCAGGGCGTGTCGTAGTCGCCCGACCCGATGGTCGCTCGTGCACCGCTTATATAAAGAGACCGGAACAAAGAGAACGGTCACCGAGGTGTACGTGCCGCCACGGCACCCGACAGCTTCTGGGAGGGGCGTGAACGCGCTTTTTGTCTTCGGTCACTGAGGCTTTACGCACGCACGCACAAACTACGTACCACAGAAACTCGGCGTTTCGAAACTTTCAAGAAGTATAACGAAAAGTATAGGCATTTCGCGCGGGAAAATACAAATAAAGCGCGGTCATTGCGGGACGAATCGTCCTGCTGGGCCTTACCGCGGAGGCGTCGTGATGACGAGGACCTGCGGCGACTGTGGCATGGACCCAGCGAGCTGCCGCTGATGATGACGGCTGCAGCTGCTGAAGCGCCTTTAGGGCCGCTGTCTGCACGGACTGTATGACCGGTCGGGAGGGCGGCAACCAAGTCGCCTACTCGTCTGAGAGTCAGTCGATATGCGTCGGGAATCCGGCAGCTTTAGAAAGCTAGCCTTTCTTTTTTTCTTTCCCTCTGTCCGGTCGTAGGTACTAGAGACCTCTGTAAGATTTGTAGTTTAGCTCCTGTCCATCGCCCTCTTCCTGCTGTACAGTCTTTCTCCCAAATGTTTCAGGAAGCTATTGTCCGTCGTGCCTAAATGGAAGGGTATGTGCACTCGATGGTGGCGCTTGTCGCGACGGTCGCTTCTGGGGAGCAAATGGCGACGGAAGTCCGCAAACGAGAGTAAAAACAATACGATGTGGTAGAACACAGCGTGCGACCATTTTTGTTTGTGTACTGTATACGAATGAGCCACTTTCATGTGCATGTGGATGATAATGCCTTATGAGGGCATCGTTTTGTGCTCGATTACCGTGGGAGCGTCTACAGCAGGTGTGTCGACAGCAGGACACTTTTGTCCTTGGCGTCGCTGTTTTGTTTTCGACTTCAGGACAGAAACTGAGGTGACCGTCTGAAATGGGGGCTGATAATGACATAGACTTCGCGTACTCCTGTTGGACCCCACAGGTATAGTGGCAGGTTGGCCCTTTTATGAAGACTGCATATGTGCATGCTTGTATTTGTGCTTTTTTTCTGAAGATGAGTGTATTGCCACGGGAAGAAAAAAAATTGACCCCGCATCTGCATGTTACGCCGCAAATGTCGTCGAAAGACGATAGTCTTGCGTCTGGATAGAGTGAACAAAACGTTTCTTTGATGTTCTGGGTAAGAAAATCGGTGAATAGTATTCTGCAGGCGCTGTGTAAGAGTGCCTTGAGCGTGCAGCGGAGGCGAACGAGTGCATCAAATCACGTCACACGTGAGACATGAGCGCTATCTGGCAGTTATCCTGGAAAACGAGGCGCGCGCCCTGCGCGCCCGTCTCTGAGGTGATAAGGTGTAGAACGCGAGGCGACGGGTAGGTGCCACAACCATCTCGTCTCAGCAAAGCGTTGGGAACACTTGCCGTTTCGTGCAAACGTTGCATGGCCAGCGCAGCGTTGTAAAGGCTACGATCCTTAAATTTACTTATATATGCCCTTTCTAGTAAAAAAATACATACATAATCTTGACGTGTTGTTATGGTGCCTCAGATATGCGCTATAATTGCTTTTTATTTGACAATCTCACAAGTATGAACACTGAACCTTGAGCAATATTGGTGGACGATGCGGATGGGGTCGGCCGATTGGAGTTTCGTTTAGTCACTTTTATGCCGTTAAGGGTACCGTTAAGGGTAGACAAACAGACAAATGTACGGACATATTAAAATTTTTGCATTGAAGGTCCCCAAGAAAGACTATCGTCTTTGAAATCCAGCAAGTTTCCTGACAGAGGGTCAAAATGCTGTTGCATGCAACTTTAGCTGGTGTTATTGTACACAACAGAAAACGTCATAGAAAGACACGCCACACCACAACACGCCACACCACAACGCATCACAACACAACACAACCCACCACACCAGAACCTACCGCACCACAACACACCACACCACACCACAACACACTACAACTCACCACACCACAACACAACACACCACAACGCCCCACAACACACCACGACACACACACACACACACACACACACACACACCACGCACGCACACACACACACACGCACGCACACACACACGCACACACACACGCACACACACACACACACGCACACGCACACACACACACACCACGACACACACACACACGCACGCACACGCACACACACACACACACACACCACGACACACACACACACGCACGCACACGCACGCACACACACACGCACGCACACACGCACACATACACACTGAACTAAATAACCCAATGATGGAATTCCCTGTTTGTTGTTACAAAGCACTCGAAGTCCTGAGGAAGTGACAAGGCGTGCGAAACTTGCTGCATATTCACGGCCTCTGTTCAGTATACAGTACCCGACCATGCGTGTTGACCAAAGCAATTTTTTTTCGCACTTTAAAAAAAGAGAAGCTGGAATGTGTGAAACCTTCACGACAGCGTGAACAATACATAATGCATTTCTCTTGTGCTCATACGCTGGAGAGAGCGGGCAGTTCCGACTTTGTGCGTAAATATTTATTATTATTTCACAGCGAAGGAAACTCAACAAGAACACCCCGTAAAGTGTAGTATTGCAGGCACGCAGCTCCCATACGCTATCAGACGAAGAAACTAGGCGACTTCACAGCTTTCATCAGCCTTGACTTATTCATTTGTGATCCAGCGAACGAAAAGCTCGAGAAAGGCAGACTTGTATCATCCATGTCGCGGACTCGGTGTGTGCTTCGTAATCACCTTTTTCATGTTTTACCAGGAGGTAGAAATAAGGAAATGGAAAGTAACTTACCTAGGCTCTGTCAAGTTATGCTTCACTGAAGATTTAAAGCAATGCACAGTCACCGGGAAAGCTCTCTTCTTAGATGAACTCCAGATAGATGAACCGAGAATTGTGCAGAAAAAAACGAGGCTGGTTGCAAGTAATATTTTCTTTTTTTTTCGCTGTGTAATAACCATTACGTTTCAAAGCCTGGTGGTTATCAGATGGTGACATGTCTGTGAAAAATATGTGTGTATTTAAAAGATATTTATTCCCTGCACGAGCTCTCCTTATAAAATTATAACTAGCTGGAAATAGCTTCGTATGAGAGACGTTATCGAGAGATGTGCCAAGTCAGTAACTTCTTTCTGACGACTATTTAAACATACGAATGATTGTCACTCGCTCTGGGGCTTGATACGAAACTGGCGTTGTTTTGCCGATGAAATAGAGCAAGGAGGGGAGTGGGAAGAGGGTTGACGGTGATATATATAGAATACAAAGCCAAAACAGGTTGAAAAAAAAGATACTAAAAACTCACGGGGTCCCTTTGGCAGTCGCCGATGATGACTCGGTGACGAAAGCCATCATTTTTTTGTTTTTTTTGTACGTCATGTGGTTTTACACGGCTTCATTTACAGCTGCGCTTGCTATGATGCACAGTTTTTCCCACTACGGATGTTTTTAGATCATCCGGATTCAACACCATTTTGTGTAAACGAAATTCCGGGACACTGTATATGTGCTTCGAAGACGCAGAATGCAATAAAAACGCTACTGAAATACCTCAAATCAATAGATCTATGTGACTGCCCGTAGACTGCATGGATGAGCTCCACGCAAGTGTGCTTCTTTCGTTTTTTTATTTCTTTTTGTTTCTCTTTTCTCCTTCTCCCAGTGTAGGGTAGCAAGCCAGGCGTGCGTCTGGTCAACCTCACTGACTTGAATTGAATGGAAAACTTTATAAGTTTATTTTTACCTTTATCTCTTGCTTAGCTCTCCGCGTACTACAAAACACCAGCCACGTTTTCTTTCACTCTCCATACAGGTTTCTCGCGCACATTGGGAAGGTAGAGGTAGTCCCCACGAACTCCAACGACGTCGCCAACAAAACCGTGCAAGGATTAACGGACCTCACCGCTTCCGATAACACAGACGCGTCGCGCACGTATAAAGAAATGACGAAATTTTATTCTCGATGCAAAGGGTCTACCCTCCTTTGCAACACCAACTCAACAGTCCCCAAGCCATCCACTTTGATTAATTACTCCAGACCTAATTGTGTCCTAGTCCTGCGTTCCTTTACGATAGTTACCCGGACCTCCCTGCCTTTCCATACTTCTCGCTCTCACTGCCTCAGTGATGAGCCTACTTTTGGTCAAGTGACGACGTCATGTGATGACGTCATCATTTAACGCCATAGTCAAATGAATACCACTTCATGACGTCATACTTTGAAGCCATCACGTAATGATGTTTTTTTTTGCATCACTCGTTTGACGTCGCCGACACCGACGGTAAGTTTTCACGTTTGTGTATTGAGGCATCTAAGGTGTTCGCCTTAAACTACACGGGAGTATGAGTATGATGCAGTGTAGAACACTTCCAAAAATCTACATCTCAATTCGTCTGTCTCAAAGAGCGCTACAACACTAAGATCGCACAGTAAATACAAAGAAGTGTATTCAGTTTGCGTCGTTCAAACCACGACCTAGACTTACTCAGCCGCAAGTGGGCTGGCTGACTGAATCATCAAACGGTAGACTCAACTGCGATCTCGAGAGAATACCTACCCCATCGAGCGGCGGCCATCGCCTGTTTGCATCGTGCATAAGCGCCCGTTTGTGGCGATCTCGAGGACCAATTAAAACAACCACCTCACACATAATACCCCCGTCCGTACCACTCCTGTGCACGTGTGTGAACGATGCATGCACTCCGCACACAAAAGCGTCGTCTTCACACTGACGACTCGCTCAACGTCATTCAACGAGCTCCCGTTCTTCGTTTCCTCCGCGCTTCCTTTCGAATGCAAAACACGCCCGCTACTATATGAGGCTGACTCCGTTGCTGCTAGCCATAAGCAGTCCGCAATTAACCTGCTCCCGTTCGCGACTGTTTCGGGCCGTCACAGAGGTGTGCTCCCGAGGCGCCCCGCACGGCTGCAATTGCGCGACGGTGTTGATGGCATGCTCGCATGACCGCAAGCACAGGCATGTGGTTGTTTGTTCGAGGCACGCTTCCGTGGCTTTCATTGGTCCGTTCGTGAACATCGCGACCCCTGCCGGGGCAAAACTAGCGTGGTAATTGTTAGAAGTATTGCTCGAGCGGTCAACAGCGCATGAAATGCTAAGCGTTTGGCGCATTTGTTTGCGTGGAAGGGCTCTCATAAATGGAAGGGGACCAAAAAAAAGCGTTATGGAAATTACAAACGTAGCTAATGATTGTGTAGACGAACTGCTTGAAGCCTCAGAAGTGACCTGCAATCAGAAACTATTTTTGTTATAGTATATGCTGAAAGTGTTGCTTGGCGTCCATAAACCATGATGTGATGTTGAAATCGACTTCATAAGTTAACCCAGTACAGATATACTTTGGGGAAAACTTAGCGCTGTCTTACAAGTTACCACGAAAATATAAGCAATATAAGTCTTACATAATCTCATCAACCTCGGTAAAGAAAGATGTACATTGTGATTGCAATTCTGTGTGGAATATTGGTATCTTCCAAAGCCGGCTTAATCAAGACTAATAGGTCCGAGTTAGTAATGGCCTTGTCAAGATCATATATCACCCCAGTGCTCACTTCTTTGCCCAGCAGTGTATGAGAGTGGACTTTCATCCCATTAAGGCCCGTTACTTCACGCAATCTGTCAAGTGCAGTCACGTGATTTTGAAGGGAGCCAACAATACTGAAAAAGAGGGCTAGAAATGACATCTCACACCGAGAAGCAGCTGCATCCATTACGCGACAATGGTCCTGTCGCTGGCGCTGCACCAAAACCTCCAAAATCTCGTCGCCTCGCGAAGCACGTCCAAAACCACCTCCACCTCTCCCACTATATAGGGCCAAGCGCTGTCGTTTCTAAGAACAAAGGCGCTTCTGCTAGCAGTGGAGCAGACGCTTCATTCTTACTGCCCAGTCCGAACGCAGCCGTCTAAAAGGACAGTGATGCCTCTGGCAGCAATGCAGGTGCACGCTTGGCCCGAACTCGCAAGGATACATGCACGTGATGAGAAACATAAGACTTCGAGAGTGAGGGACACTTCATCGGTACCTCATTACTTGACGGACGAAGAAGGAGAAGTTGCCGGCATGGTCAGCACCCTGGTTAGGGCTATGCGCGTGCTGCTGAGCAAGATACAGACACCCACAGCTCGTAGCGTGTTGCAACTGCTTGACACCATCACTCCAGTTCTCGAAAGCCTTCAGAAGTGTGCTGCTTGAGAACGCAAGCGGCGCACCATCATGGCTTCACCATCTGCAAGACTTTGGGTGCATGGGACCGCGCGAACAAGTTACGTAATGCAACGAATGTGCTCATTTGATTAAGGCACGGGGGAGACTCATCGTCTGTGTTATTAAGCACATAACTGCCGGTTATTCGATTACAAAATTGTAATCTGAAACGGAAAACACGTCCCACATCCCTGTATTCACTAATGTAATTCTTGTATATAATTTATTCGATATGTAAATTATTACATAATGTGTGTATTTTAGGGGATATAACAGTGTATCAATATGTAAATAAAACATCGTGTATATATGTGTATATACGATCACCCCATAACAACGTGTCGAGTCTTTATATGATGTGTGGGCGAATGCTGTGGTGTCTTGACTTTCTTCTTGATTGATTGATATGTGGGGTTTTAACGTCCCGAAACCACAATATGATTCTCCTTCTTCTTGTGTCCGTGTTTTCACACCCTGTCTTTCTAGAAGGAACACTTATCAGGCAGTAAACGCTGTTCTGCTGTTGAACGTTGTAAGAATACGAACTACTCATATAGCAGGAGAACACTTGCCTGCCTACTAAAACTTTTAGATTGTATTGCTGTCATGACCAAAACCATAATAACGTCTCATGCACGCAGGCGCAACACTGTAGCTGTCCCGCCAAATTAAACATTATAGGAGAAATCACATCTCAGTTTCACTTCTCGTGCGTTCCAGAATTTGTCTTACTTGCTGCTCTGAGTAAGCAGTCGGGGTTAATACTCCTGTCGTTCATCTTCCGCTTTCCTATTTCCTTGCGTACTCCAAACGCTCATAAGGTACAATTTGAAGGAAAGATGGAGTTTTTCAATGTGGGGGCCAGCTGAAGCCATTGATTGGACAAGTGGACTTGTCTTCTTCATAGCTGCAACTGTCGTGCGTTTGCAGCAGTTGCAGCCTTAAAAGTCCGCTGGCTCCCGTGATTCCCGTCTTCCAATGACTTTTCACCGATTCAAACACTCGTGTATTGCATGCCACGCAGTACTTGTCACGAGTCTCTTTCGTCTACGTGACTTACTCGTATACGTAGATTGCGGTCGTCCAGCGTCGATAGCACGCCTCAGACGTTGATGCTCATCGTCTTGCTCTCTGGAGAACATCTCGAACGTCCTCGTACCACGAGATGTTCAAGGCCGTTCCCTTCGGGGTGGCCCGGGCTGCGTATTTCGTTGGGGGGTCCCCGAAAAGGGTCCCCCTATTTGCCGCTGGCGTGGTCAGCGGGGCTCTCGCTTCGAAGCCCCAAATTGGGCCACGCCTACTCGCTTGAACAGGGGGCCCATCGTCCATGGAAAATCATGCACCTTCTATAGGCTCCACTGCTCACCGTCTCTCTCTCCATCACCTTCCTTTTTTCGCTGGCGCGCCGGGCCGTGTCGTCGTGATTTTGGCGAATCGACGTGAAAGCGCTCGCCAGAGCTTTTTGGCATCTTGGGGCCTTCTTTGCCGGAACTATGTCTCCTGATCCCATGGGACGCGTGCTTCTTTGCCAGGCCCGTTTTGTTTTCAGCACAGCCACACGTGGAAAGTCAAGGAACGGACGCACGACTGCAGAGACGATCGGTCGTTTCCTGTTCACGCTTTTGTTTCGCTTTTTCTATAGCTTCTTCTTTCGCCTGCTTCTGCACGTCGTGCTTTGCACGGTGGTGGCCTCCCGAGGTATGCGCAATAATCGACAGACGTCACACACTCCCTTTCTCTCTCTCTGATGGCTCAATTTTAGAAATGCTTGGACACGAAACACTGGAACAATACACTGGCCTGGCCAGTCACGACAGTTCCAGTGCTTCGTCTGACTTGAACAATCATGTTTGCTGCACAGTCCTCGGGACCGCTTTCTCAACTCTTTGTATACGTGCGTGCGTGTGTGCGTGCACGCGTGCGTGGGTGAGTGCGTGAGTGTGGGGGGGTAGGGGGGTAGGGGGGTAGAGAGAACGACGTGTTTTAGTTCATTGACTGCACTAAGTAAGAGATAAGTGCTGTAAATGATGCTCTTTCACTGCCTGCATGGCAAGTGGCCAGTGACTATCCCCAGCATCCTAAGCTATTGCATGTGTTTTAGCGAACTAATGGCGCTGCCTCTCATGTTTTGGTGCTGGCTCACAAAGTACTTAGGCTAAGTCTTGTGCACGTAGGATATCACATGTATTTGATGTGTTAGACCTTGCTTCGCGAAAATTGGCGACGTCTGCGATCTCATTAGAGGTGCCTTTGTGTTGAACGTTAGCGTACACATGCACGCACGCGACACCAATATATATTATCTCAAGGCTATCGTTTCATATCGTTGGTATTATATCGCCTGCTTTCCGCTGAGGTAATTTTTTTCCTTGTCGTGTCCGCATCATAATCTGTCTTCCACCGATCCTTGTTAAACTTCATGCGCAAGTGTAATTTGTTTGTGCGTGATGAACCTCTCGTGTTCTCATGTGCGCTTGTATTGCCAAAGGGCAGTCTTTCTAATAAATAGACTGACTATGACAATGAAGTAATGCTGTACCATGGGTGTTGCGTCGTTGTTGCAGTCAGAGTCGTTCTCGTAATGTATTGAATGTTCCACGGTGGTATAGCCTGACGTATAGTATACGCGAATTGCATTCCTAATATTTCAAGCCTAATGCGGAATAAAAAACTACGCAGACGCTTACGTTTATACTCATCACTCAAAATTGCATCGATTACTGTGAATTGCATGGCATATTATCATCTCATTATTTTCCTAGACGTTTTGTGAATGGCAGTATTAGTTTGTTTAATATTGCGGATATAGTCAGTGATTTTTTTTATAATAGATTCATCCAGTGCCTTCTGTAGTAGCAAGCGCAAATTTGTCAAATCACTTGGATGATCTGCAGAAAAACCTTTAAGTAGTTACTGAATTGAATACTTTTTAACTTCATTTGTAATTCTTGAGACACATACATGTTTTAACTGCGGAGTGTGCAGCCAAGCTGCAATGAAGTTGCAACCATTACCATAATTGTTTTAGCCCAAATTTCTTTGATTAAGCGGCGAAATAACGAGTGTATTGCTATCCTGCCTCACCATATTCACAGGGAATCCTCCGTTAGAACGAGTTTGCCAACTATAGGCTATATTATCGAAACTTTCTGCAGCTTACTTAACTTTCGCTCATAGTTAAAACGTACACCCAGTACCTTGGTAGATTTGCAGCACACGAACGAGTAGTAATCACAACCGCATAGTGAAGGAGCGGACACATGGCGGGCGCAGAAAGAGGCAATGTTCGGCCGCTGAGCAAGGGAGTGCTTGCAGTGACGTCACATCGCTAACATTGCGGCAACTGCCGTGCGACCAGGATTTGTCCTCGGGACTAATAGGATATTTTTTGCGCGTGTTTTTTTAAAATCAGCTTTATGCACAAGCGTCGCTCTGTGGTAGAATACTCGAGTGCTACGCAGAATGCCCGGGATGGGATCCCGTTAAGTGCTGGGTATGTCTTTTTGCAGATTTTTTTGAAATTGTTTTGTATAACCGTTCATTTTTTTTCCGTGCCTTTCGGTTACGCCACTGACGGCAATAGCAACGGGCACGGTGACGGTGCTCAACGCTAGAATGAACGCCTAAAATTTTCACTAAAAAATTAAAAAAGAAGGGAGAGAAACTTATTCCAGTTTTTCAACGAACCACCTGCGTCATTGGGCGGCACACGACAGCAAAAAAAAGGAACAAAGCAAAAAAAAAGAAAAAAGGCAGAAAAAACGGCTGTTATATTGAAACCGGAAGTAAATTGAGCAGGTGCGTTGTTGTTTTTTTTTTGTTACATAGGGCTTCTACAGGAACACTCTTTATAAAGGGCACTAACCTCTCGAGTGCCATACACCTCTTTCCACTTGCCACTGTGGTATATTCCTACATCCATATTGCTTAAAAACAGCAAAACCTATTGACCTGTGAGTGCACATGTGATTTGTATGGTGCACTCAGCGCTAGTTTAAAAACTGTAATCTCTGTATCAAAGCTCACTGCTAGTAGTTGTGGCAAAACACAGAAATTATGGTGCGTGGGTGATGATTGTTTTCAGGAATTTTCGCTGACCTATGCACAGGTTACCTATACTGCTTGCATCATTGCTGACAAGCCTGCTGTAGAAGCGAAAAAGTTTCAAAGCTCGTACACACACACACACACACACACACACACACACACACACACACACACACACACACACACACACACACACACCACACACACACACACACACGCACACCACACGCACACACACACACACACACACACACACACACACACACACACACACAGCCCCCTCCATGGTGGTCTAGTGGCTAAGGCACTCGGCTGCTGACCCGCAGGTCGCGGGATCAAATCCGGCTGTGGCGGCTGCATTTCCTATGGAGGCGGAAATGTTGTAGGCCCGTGTACTCAGATTTGGGTGCACGTTAAAGAACCCCAGGTGGTCAAAATTTCTGGAGCCCTCCACTACGGTGTCTCTCATAATCAAATGGTGGTTCTGGGACGTTAAACCCGACAAATCAATCAATCAATCAACACACACACAAGCACACACGCATGCACGCA
This sequence comes from Rhipicephalus annulatus, assembly GCA_013436015.1. Lineage (NCBI taxonomy): Eukaryota > Metazoa > Arthropoda > Arachnida > Ixodida > Ixodidae > Rhipicephalus > Rhipicephalus annulatus. Next base: position 15,349 of record WOVY01012777.1, on the reverse strand, counting down.
CTCACGCGCACGCGAACAATCACAAAAAGAATTGATCATCATCAGCCTGACTTCGACCACTGCAGGGCAATTGCCTCTCCCATGATCCGCCATTACACACACATTATTGTATTTCACAGGAAGTGAGAGTTTTCCGCAAGACATCTTTACCATTCCGATTTGTTTAATGTATGTGTGTGACACGTGCATGACGCACTTGAAGTTTGTGGCAACCCAAGTGCTCACTTTTTCGATGATTTGATCTTTCACTTCCTGCAGTGCTCCACTAGACGAGTGAAGTCAAGTATCCGGCCCTCACTCCTCGCATAGCAACTATGAGTACATCCAAGATATCCCAAACATCGCTTCGGTAAGCCGTCACTGTCAAAGCAAATACGGAGCAAGAGTATAATTGTTATTGTTTTAATGGTCAGAACCACAATACACATAATGGGAGACGCCGTAAAGTGGAAAGCTATGTAAATACTTTACCATTCACTGAAATCTCGGTACACTGGCTTCGAACGTCTCGCCTCCATCGAAACGAGGCCGCTGCGACTGAGATTCTATCCTACGACCTTCGGGTTTGTAGTCTAGCACCACAACCGTGGCGGATCTTGCGAGCTTTTGGTCTGTACTCGTGGGAAAAAATATCAGACCTGCAGGTTTTTTTGGGGGGTATACAATCAGATAAGCAATGCCGTGCTACATATTGGTAGGTGTAGCACGACAGGAGGACGTACTCCGAAGGAGGCTAGACCACCAGTCGAAACTCGTAGGAAACAATAAATATTTTTTGTTACCTATGCTGCAATACTCTCGAATTTTATAATTCTTAATACGCTATTCATAAGAAGCCCTGTTCATATATATATAATACGAACAATACATGACATCATATTTGACCGCATTTATTTCTAGCCCAGGTATGACCAAAGAAAACTACGCACCCTTTGTGCACCTAGGTGGAACCCCTCGTGAAGTTGCCATGAAGGTGGTGCAAACTCAGGTATGTCCCTGTACTTCTAGGCTCGGGCTTACGGCTTGCCTGAGTTTTCTTCAGGGGGATTTCTCGCAGAACTAAGTATTTATGCCACGCAGCATCTGTCATGTTCTACGTATACATGTCCTATTGTGCTGATTTATCTATTGTGCTAGTATGCAACATTTCTCTTACAACAGAACGAAAGAGGAGACGTTCTCTGACTTTGTCAGATATGTATCGACCCATATATAGTGTATATACGATAATATATATTTGCCAAGTTCATTTTATCATGATCAGCCCGACACTACAGTTAAAGCATATTTTAGCGATGCCCGCTACCTTTAGGGACATTCTGATATTTATAATAACGTATTTCTTACAGGTGGCTAGACTTACTCAGTATATTACTTAGCGTCGCGTGTACATACATGTATGTTGTGTGTGTGTGTGCGTGCGTGTGTGTGTGTCTGTGTGTGTGCGTGCGTGCGCGTGCGTGTGTGTGTGTGTGTGTGTGTGTGTGTGTGGTTGTGTGTGTGTGTGTGTGTGTGTGTGTGGTTGTGTGTGTGTGTGTGTGTGTGTGTGTGTGTGCGTGTGTGTGTGTGTGTGTGTGTGTAGAAATACGTGCACGTTAACATTATATGATTACCCCATCACGCAGAGGGAAGACAACGCCTTCTATGTGTGTGACCTGCGTGAATTGAAAAACAGAGTGCGCCTCTGGCGGCAGCAACTACCACGCGTGGTGCCTTTTTTCGGTGATGTATTATTTGACAAAAGTTCAAGCTCTTTTTATGCGCACAAAACGTCTTAGCATATGGATTGAAAGCTTGATTTTAATGCAATAGCAATAGTGTGCGTTCAAGTGTAGTTACACGAGCACATTTAAGGTTTAACTCCTTTGATCATTTCACCAATTACAGTTGTACTCAGAGAAATGACAGCGTAACACTGAGTTGAAACAGGTGACACAAGTTTTCAGTGACAGCTACCGGCACTCATTGTTTCATTAATAATAATAATAATAATAATAATAATAATAATAATAATAATAATAATAATAATAATAATAATGCCTAGGATGTCCCGAAACTATGGAAAAAACATGAAATTAGGTGAAAATACATTGCCGAAAATCTCCATACCAACTTCAAATCTAGGGCTTAAAAAATGTAAAGTGTGAGTTTATACGAATAATAATAACCCAAACGACATGTTTCCAAAATTTGTGTATTAAATGTGTCGTGTGTATTAAATTTTCTTATTTTAATTTTAGCAGTAAAAGTTTGTACAGATCCCGTCGTCATACAAACTCTGGCCTGCGAAGGAGTGAACTTTGATTGTTCGAATAAGGTGAGCGGAGAACCTCTTAAATGTTAATTTTTTGAAGCTAAGTGATTCGTCAGGTATGGTTATTTCATCGCAGCGGTGGTCTATAGTGGCTAAGATACTCGGATTCTGACCCGCAGGTCGCGGGATCGAATCCCGGCTGCGGTTGCTGCATTTTTGATGGAGGCGAAAATGCTGTAGGCCCGTGTGCTCAGATTTGGGTGCACGTTAAAGAACACCAGGTGGTCGAAATTTCCGGAGCCCTCCACTACGACGTTTCTCATAATCATATGGTTGTTTTGGGACGTTAAACCCCACATATAAATAAATCATCATTTCATTGCTGTGCAATGCGGTAGTATTATAAGCGCCGCGCAAATGTGTTCAGGTGTTGCAGGCATGGGTGACTTGGAAGGTGAGCCTTACGATCACCTGTTTGCGCCTGCGCACATGCGCGCATTGATAACCACCACTAAGGATAAACCACATACACGACATCTCACAGGTCATAATTTCTTATAATAAATTTTACGAACGTGTGTTTGAAAAATCCCCCATAGTGGTGGGCTATAGTTGGTTGACTTGCATTTCGTCATTTTTTTTCCCATCCTGATCTTCTTTCCTGTTTCTCCCATTCTAATTTTTGTTTCCTCTGTTTCTTCCCTCCTCCCGAAAGAGTGAGCAGGCGTTGTTTCCCTCAGGTGGCAGTTGCCAGCTTGCTCTCTCCCTCTTTCCCCTGTGCCCTTGTGTATCTGTGTATGCAAATCAAATAATAATAATAATAATAATAATAATAATATTAATACTAGAATAATAATAATAATAATAATAATAATAATAATAATAGTAATAATAATAATAATAATAATAATAATAATAATATAATAATAATAATAATAATAATCTAAATGCAGCCTTCGTGTCCGTGGATCTAACCCACGTTCTCGAGCTTTTGAGCACTATACGCTGCTACAGCTGCTACACATGCTCCAATGATACTGTTAAACATTATTTGCTAATATTATAATGTCACACTGAGTTAGAGGGGGTCGCTTTATTTTTGGCAGCGTCAATTTTCCTTTTTTTTCTTTCTCTCTTCGGCAGTGGGAAATCGAAGCGGTCGTCAACAGTGGTATTGACTCATCTCGCATCATTTACGCCAACACAGCCAAGCAGTCGTCGCATCTCGAGTTCGCCAAAAACATTGGGGTAACATTGATGACCTTCGACTGTGCCGAAGAATTGGAGAAGATTTCGGACAAGAATTGCAGGTCATTTATGATAGTGTTAACATCCACAGGTGGTTAGGGTTACAACAGAGACAGAAACAAACCAAAGATAGCACATATAGCACTTGAGCTGAAAATTGTTTTGATAAACTGGCATCAAGCACGCCGATTTGAAGCTCTGGCCTTTTTTTGTTAACATTCTATTGTTAAATGTACACATTCTCATTAGCATTGCTTTAAATCTTCTTAAAGCTTACTCTCATAAAAGCGTATTATGTATGCAATATATTTTGTTTATTAAATTGTGAATAAACGCAACGTCATCGGCGCCATAATTATAAGTTGCTACGTATTTACATTTCGAAAGTATCGTAGACGCGGAAGTTGACTATCTATGGCTTCCTTCCGTTATGATTACGCATTACCGAGGTACCACATCTTGAATCACACTTTTTTTTCAGGCTATTATTAAGAGTCAGGGCTCAGGGAGGCGCAATCGATGAAAGGATGGCGGCGAAGTATGGGTGTTCGTTGGAACAAGCGGAGCCTTTGCTTCTCGCCGCCAGCAATTTAGGCATTCGGTTGTTGGCGTAGCGTGAGTGAATGTTCATTTCTCGAAACCCTGATTATTTGTTTTTTTCTTACAATTATACCTACCCTATTTCAGTGTCTGCACAAGAGTGCCAGCAAACGTATATTCATGGCATTTTAAAATATCTTTAACGTCCTTTATTGCGACGGCAACGAGATAGAAACTGGGGACGAATTTTTGCTATCACCGTCTCCTGAGGTTCCATATAACATCACGTTCAACGCGTATTCTATGTGCGAGCGAAAGCGTATGTTCTATGTTGTTGTTGTTGTTGTTGTTGTTGTTGTTGTTGTTGTTGTTGTTGTTCGTCGTCGTCGTCGTGTATTGTTGTGGTGTTGTTGTTGTTGTTGTTGTTGTTGTTGTTGTTGTTGTTGTTGTTGTTGTTGTTGTTGTTGTTGTTGTTGTTGTTGTTGTTGTTGTTGTTCACCAAGTTGACAGCGACGCATATTCACTATGGGGGATTGGCCAAGAATCGAGTGGTTTTAAAAATTACTGTTCAAATTTGGAATAATGGAGGATATAACAGAAGGTACCCATAGCCTAGGAAGTGTGGTGCTTAATGTAATGCATACAAATATTTACACAAACAATTGTATTCTTAGAACAGAGCAATAATTTGATTTTATATGTATATAATTATGTGGCCATGTTAGGCCATGTTCTATGTGCAAGTGATTGGCAGTCGAAGCGTCATGTTAGGCCATGTTCTATGTGCAAGTGATTGGCAGTCGAAGGTCATGTTAGGCCATGTTCTATGTGCAAGTGATTGCAGTCGAAGGTCATGTTAGGCCATGTTCTATGTGCAAGTGATTGACAGTCGAAGGTCACGGATCAAGCGCAGATGAAAGCAGCTGGCCTTATTCCGATCCAACCCGTCAGAGAGGGGAGAGGGGAGTTGCGTGGCTCTTGCAAGAGTTACGCACACTCGCTTGCGGGGCTGTGCGTGCAGTGCGTGCGGGGCAGATGAAAACATTGAGCTCCTGTTGTGTGCTTGCCCAGTGCTTCGCACATAACGCGGCGTCTTGCTCGCCGCACTTTGTCGCCACGGTCTGCCCGCGACTACACAGAGGGACCTTCTCTTTCCTGCACGGCATCACACCAGGTCTTCACGGCGGTTCTTCGCTTCCTCTTGAGGGACACTGGACTAGGCAACCGGCTACAGTAGCCGTCCGCCACGTCCTTGGTCATGGACACCATTTCTCTTCTTCTTCTCCTCTCTTCACATCTTTGAAAGCCCCCCTTCCCCTTTCCCCCTACAGGCGCTGAGCCAACACCCCCTAGAACTAGGAGCTGAGCCGTGCTCCCAATTAGGGTTGCAGAAGTTGCGTCTTTCCCTTTCCTGAACCTCTCTCTCTCTCTGGTTGGCGGGGCTCAGTCGGTGGGGTTCATATATGGTGATAGGGATAGCAGATTGCTCATATCTTTGTACGTGCTGTGTTATCAACCCTGAGTTTGCCTTGAAGCGATAGACAGCGCAAAGGTCGTTGCGTTCACAGCAGCGGCCGCGTTTCTTGATACAAATGCGTTTTGTTAAGTTACGCCAGGACGGATGCTAAAGGAGTGGGCTGATATAGCCTTACTTAGTACAACATTTCACTTTGTTCTTATCCAATTCATTGCTTTGCCCATGCGGCGGAACTGGGACACTTTACAGTGAAGCGGGATATGGCTAAGCGAAAGTACGTGCGCGAAAACTCCTCGGCTGAATGTGTCACAGAAATTGGACAAGCCCCACTAATTCAGCACTGCTACACTAAAATGAAGAAGAGAACACACCGACGGCAAACACCAACAACATTTCCGAATTGACGTAACCGACAATTGAGAAAAACTTCAAACCAGCGACAAAGGCTTAAACAGTGATAACGGGCTGAACGTTTTACCTTACAAAGCGACGCAGACAAGGCGCGAAATGAGACTATCGAGAATAAGTGAGTACGAATGAAACACTACTCTCGGAAACGTTCTTGTAAACTTCGGTAAATTTAGTCTTGCAGAAAGGCCAGAAAAAGAAACGAGTTACTGGGAAAACAAATTGTCTACCCACTATTCCTGCTTTTGCTAGCACCAATAGAAAAATCAATCCAAAAACTAGAGAGCCCGTGTCATGTTTTTTTATGATGATAATAGCATTCATTGCTTTATTTTGTACAGTGTAGTCGCTGATCTTCACTACAAACGCAAATTTTCACCTTTTTTTTTAGATTTCACGTGGGCGCGATTCATTACTGTCCAGAAAGTTTACTCACGCAATCGCTCGAGCTCGAGCTGTTTTCGACGTTGCTAGGCGACTGGGAATAGAGATGAGCGTTCTCGATATTGGTGGAGGATTTCCGGGTGGCATCCGCAAGTTGGTATCCTTTGAGGAGGTAAGCACACTTGCGTTCATTCGTCGCATCTTTGGTCCAGTAGAGCAGGAATGAATTCAGCTGAATTCAGGCAGGATAACCGTATATTCTAATTGTTTTTGTTAGAGAGACCGCAGTATACATCGTTTGACAAAAATATATGGGACACTAAAATATAACCCGCGTCAAATAATGGGAAGTTATATCATGTGTGCGAGCTATCAAGTATGCAGTACTTCTTGTTTTCCGCAATCAATGTGTGTGCGCGAGGGATGGGTGTGGGTGCATGCATAACAGCTGTACTTTATATAGACTTTCATCTGAAATCTTTCAGTTTCGGTTGCGGCTATTCATACACGAATCTTCCAATCAGCAAAACTACCGTGCCACTTAGCTTGACACGTGGAACGGTGATAGCGGTCTCCCGCGCCATTTGATACAACGGACCACGAATGAACTATTTTACGCAAACTACCATGGCATACAGCGTTGGAGAAAACGAAACGTTGTCCTGACATTATTTGATGCTTATAATGCTTTAAATTGCGCTAAAACTTACTGTACCTTACAAGTTCGTCGGAATCACCTGCACAACAAGTGCATCCAGAGAAAGCGGGGCATGTGCCTCTTGAAGTACCGGCTATACTTCATTGCGCAGGTGTGCAAAGCGGTGAGATTGTGCACTAGACTTGCACTTCCCCGAGTCAAGCGGCGTAAGGATCATCGCTGAGCCAGGCCAGTACTTCGTCACGGCGCCCTACACTTTGATGGCCAAAGTGGTCGCCAAAACGGACTCGGCAAACTAGCATTCGTGGTACGTTCTTTGATCGTCCTTTCCTCGCGATTCGGAGACGGGCATAGTCGTCGGCAGAGAAGGGTAAAAAAGGGGGCAGTTGTCACCTGCCCCCCTTTTCTTGTCACATTCTTTGCGACTTCTCCTTGTGAACGCTCTTATTGAGGTTGATCTTTACTTTGTAACCGACACTATAGTTCGTTTGACAGTCCCGAGATTCTATAGAAACTCTGCGTCGGCACCACAACTCGAAATTATTTTGCTTCCTTTAATTTTTTTTCGAGATCTGTTACTCGCACTCAGAAATCATCACGCTAACATTTTTAGTGGTAACTATGCGTATTTTGCTCGTCGGCCGACAAGGCAGTCGAAGCGCTTTTGAGCTTTCTTGAGGACTATAGGCCTCTGTGAACGCCTTCGACTTTTGTGTAGTGTCACCGCCATGCACGCGTCATTACAGTTACTGACCATTTTCTCAATTCTTTCTCTTCATTCCCTCCTCTCTCTCTCTCTTCTTTATACTCCCTTTTCCCACTCCGCCAGCGTATAGCCGACCGGGTGTGTGCCTGGTCTTCTGTCTTGTTTTTCTTCCTTTTTGCTATCGTTAGGACTGAAGTCCGCGCCTTCCGTATATTTCTTCGTAGTCCACCCAACATTTTTTTTATTTTTCAAATTTTTTATTGTATTATTGCTAGCTGAGTTCTCACTGCATGCCTATTTGTTTCCAACGTAGGAGCCCTTTGTTATCACCACGACGTCTATTTGAACGCAAGTAAAGAGAACTGCATTCCACGAGACATGTACCCGTTCCTGGACATCACTTTCCAGCCGCTCGGCGTAAGAGAAATATTGACTTCATTTCACAACGCATTTTTTTTTGTCCGAGACGTTGCTGCGGGCGACAAAGGGTCAAATGATACTTTGTTTTTCACATGAAAACACTATGGATGTTGGTGGAGGCTCTGCACGTGAACTTGTGGAAGCGTGAGAGGAAATTATGCTAGGAGTAGTCCACGTTATTTACAAGAGACAAAAGCAGTGGCGGCGGAAGGGAGTGCTTGCTGTCACACATCTTGTGTGCTACTGTATACGACCTTTCATGTGTCATTTAGTTTTTTTTCTTTAATTTAAACTATACAGCATACTTTGTTGCAAAGCGGTTACTAGCCGCTGGTGCTCATTGTAAGGGCATCAACCTCTCATATAAATGATTTCACTTAAAAAAAAAAGCCATTGCATTTTTTCACACGAGAACAGATGTTTAGAAGTCCTGCGGCATGTGGTTTCGCGTGAAGTGATGAAGGTGTTTCTTGAATGCGTGAACCTGAGTATTTGCATAGCTTTGTGAACCCGCAGATATTCTGGATTTCTGCATCACTAAAGCATCGCAAAAAGCTTGAAAGACCCTTAAACGTCGCCTTATATCGAGAGTAGAATGCGACAGCGAAATCGGATACAGTGCGCATCAGCTTCTCAATCGCTTGCCTCGCTTCCGCTCTCTAAATGAAATTGAAATTGAAATTGAAATTGAAATTTATCCGCAACAACAAATACATGTCACGGGAGGGCAGGTAAAGCTGTGAGAACAGCTTGAGAAGCCCTGACCCCCTAGTACACAGGGTAGCACAGAAAGACGTGCGGCTAAGGACAACCAAAATAAAAGTGTTTCACAATGTGCATTAAAAAAAGAAACAATGAAAGATTACAAGGAAAGATCACCGAGGTAGTCGCCAGATCACATTATTATATAAACACTATCCGCAATTTTTTGGTGATATGCTAGATATATCAATGTTATGTTTCCTAATTACGGTTTAAAGTGTAGGCAGTTAAACTTTAACATTGTTTCCGTATTTCGTTCTAATTTTGATATGTGCCACACTTCAGTGACGACATTATAAGCAGGAAAATTTTTCTCTAACCTGGCTATCTGGCATCGTATCATTATGTTTCAATAAACCGAACTTAAAACGGCTTATTTATAATCATATATTGATGCAACTGAATGATGTAGTTTTTTTTTAACAATTCTGCTGTGTGGCTGCGATGGGTAATTTAGAGGCAAACCAAAGCTTTCTTTTGCAAGATGTAAGTTTGCAACGTTTACAGTTGTCGTTGTGGACCATACAAGAAAGGCATAATTCAATAATGAAGAAAACACGAGTTATTATGACATGTTCACAGCAACAGGAAATAGTAGCAAGACGGCGCTGACGCCGATTATACGAGATAGTTAGTAATAATAGGTTCACGTGATCATCCCATGCATGTTTTGTGAAAAATACACGCCTAATTTAAAACTTTTGACGACTTTCAATTTCTAAATTATTTAACGAATGATGGGAAACTGAACTGTGTGGCGGGGTGAAATAACAACAGCTTTTTTTTTTTTATGTTTAGTTTTAGAGAGTTTTCTTGGGCCCATGTGTTAATTTAGACAGTGCGTTATTCCTCGGCTACCTATCGCTGCAATCTGCTTGAAAAACCAACTGTGTCGTCAGCATATATAATGTAATGGCAGATTCATCAATACGAACTATATAAGACCCTGAACTATATAAAGACACCTGAACATGCAGAAACGTCTGTCGAGTAGCACCGACCATTTCAAGCTATCTTAGAATATGCGTCTCTCATAATCATATGGTGGTTTTGGGACGTTAAACCCCACAAATCAAATCAAATCAATCTAGTTTAAATATGCCGGTACAGTTGTGCTGGGCCCACTATGCCCTAATTCTCATTTGCAAATGAGCGGCCAAATACAAGGCAGCACGCGAAACTACTAAATTGCTATATTACATGCATCAAAAATTGCCATATTACATGCATTGAAGGTAGCGGATAACTACTTCAATCCGATCGGATCCCTAAATAAACAGGACGCTGGCTCGAGGGAATACGGCCGGTGCAGCAAGTGAGGCAACTTTCTTGCTGTCTATCACTTCAGCGCGAACTAGCTAGCACGTTTAAGGGTACAAGTCGGGTGCTGATCCCTTTCATGAGGTGCATGCGACCCCGCGAGGCTGATCTAATTTGCGGCTGGAGCGACATAGCCAATGCTCCGCTAAAACATTCCCCCGCCCAAACACACACACACGAGACACATGTGCTTTCGTATGATAGAAGACTTCCCGCGCACGTCCGCTCTGTTTCAGCCACGATGATCGACTTTCTATCACGCTTTCGTTCGTTTCATTGCACACAAAACATACGCTGCGCTGAGCGATATTGCCATTTTTGTTTTGTACGAAACCTTATGACAGCACAGATGGTAAAACTATGCAGGGAGTGTCATAGCTAAACCTTTCGCAACAAAAAAACACGGACGAGAAGATAGACACGATGGGCGCAACGGGCGGGTGAGCACGTGGTGTCTGTCTCTTTTCGTTTGTTTGTTTTTTTGGTTGCGCACGTTTGAGCTATGAATCAATACCGGCTCGCCCAACTTTCAGTACACTTGCCCGTATAAGTGTTACAACTACTATCACAATAGAAAGAGTTCATTGAGATCTGTGCTGCAAAAGGGAGACCGAATACCATACACGAGCGGAGAGATGATGATGATGGCTCCCAAGAACATTTGCGGACAATGGATGATAACACGGCTCTTCAAGAATTGAAAAAAAGAAAAGAAAAACGTTGTCGCGCGACTTTCACTACGAAGAATCCTTTGCTATCAGAGGAAGAAAGACGATGCAAGTAGCAACACGGACGTCTCAAATTCACGTGCAAGTGCTCATCACCAGATAACTGCTTCCTCGCAAGGCGTTATCGCAAGGCAGATTACTGCATGGCGGGGCGTCATTGATTGATTCCTGATATATGAAACCACCTATGTAGCGATCGACCCTTTGACCAAACTAACTCAGATCTACTCATATCAAAGTTCAGTTCATCAGCAATGCAACAATTACAAATTTAACAATAACAAGAACCGCGGAGACACAGTGGTTAGGTTAAGATACTTGGCTGTTCGGTTAAAGCCATGTGTTCAATTCCAGCGGAGATGGTCCCGTTTTCGATGGAGGCGAAAATGCTATATAGAGGCCCATGCTGTTTCGACTTAGGCACACGTTATAGACATCAGGTGGCCGAAATGTCAGGATCATTTCACTACGGCGTGCCTATAGTAACCATACTTGTTTTTTAATCATAAAACCAAGGCGAAAGCCTTGGTTTTATGGCGAAAGCCTTTGCTTGCCTAATCAAACACGGTGACTTCCCATCTGTGTCGACATTGGTCGTGTAACACGAGTCACCATAGCATGTGAACAGTCACCATAGCATGAAAAACAGTCACCATAGCATGTGAAGACGTCATCATGTGACGCCATTTTAACTCCACAAGTAATTAAATTTTGTGACGTCATGATAGCGTCAAACGATGGTGTTATCGTATCAAGTCATCGCTTGTTCAAATGTAGGCCTGATCGAGGAGCACTAAACCACCACGCGAGCTGCAGTAGGCTATCAATTAAATTAATTCCGAAAGCAGTGCGAATCCACGTTCGATGGCTTTCGATTTCCCGTTGTCTTGGGCGATCGCAAAAGAGGTCGTGTAACATTTACAAACTAAGTAACAAGAGGCGACAGACGTAACCGTACCTGTTAAATTATAAGTGCGTAAACTGACGCAGCCACCGCACGACGCCCGCGCACGCACTTGACGACGTTGTGGGGCGCCACGTGCCACCCTCTGGACGTGATGGAGGAGAGTGTGCCTTTCTTCGAGGTTTCGGTCGAGGAGTGGCTGCTCGCGGAGAACGTGGGTGCCTACGGAATGGTCAAGGCGAGTGGCTTCAACGGTACCGGCTTCCCGCCGGTGCACTACATAACCTCCGCGGAGGACGCGCCGCGCATTGCTGATCTCCTCGAAGCCTCTCCGTTCACGCCCGGCTACAGCCAGCTCATGCAGGCTGCGAAAACCGTCGCGTAATCTGGAATAAACCAGAAATAGAAGTTCGTTCGTCGTGAGAAAAGAAACAGTTTTGCGTCTAATTGTCGTGTGAGACCCGATGTGGTGCTCTACTCTGCTGACTCGAAGGTCGCACGATCGAATCCCGCGATGGCGGCCACATTTCGATGGAAACTTAATGCTAGGTGCCTGTGTACTTCGGTTTACGTAAAATTTAATGGGACCCAAGTGGTATAAATTTGTGCAGCCTTCCTCCACGGCGTTTCTCATCACATATCGTAGTGTAACAGACTAGAAAGGGTAGAGAAGAGAAGCAGAGGAAGACGAAGAGTCTTGACACGATCGCAGTGTGCTGCCAAACGACCATCGTTCCCCTCCTGTAAATAAACCATCTTATCACAGCTCGCTAGTACAGTTGTGGTGGACGTGCTGGGTAATCGACACCCGAAGACGGAAGGTGAACCGCAAGTTCTTCGACGTAGCCGTCGCATTGCTGGACTTCCACCGAATCCATCTGGGCTGGACATGTCCCACAACGCAAATGAACACCGACCCCTCTCGACTTCTGCGCCGACCAGTTCGGCTCCACAATTGAGAGATGCTCGTCCCTTTGCCGTCAGACCAGATGAAGACGTCGAGGCTTGGCTCATCCATTACAAACGGGTGAGCGCCGCTAACAAATGGGATGCCGCTTCTCAGCTTTTGTACGTCGTGTTTTTTCTGACCGATACTGCATTAATGTGGTACGAGAATAGGGAGGAAACGCTACGCGACGTGGGACAGATTGTTTCTGAAATCAAAGAGCGTTTCGGCGACCCAACAACGATAAAGAAAAGAGCAGAACAGACGCTAATGCAACGCGCTCAATGCCAGGTGAAACTTGCACGACCTACATTGAGGAAGTCATAAAGCTATGTAGGACCATTGACTCCAGAATGTCTGAGGAAGACAAAGTCGGGTACATTCTAAAAGGAATCGCCGAGGATGTTTACAGTTTCCTCATCGCGAAAGTCACCGATGTCATTCGTCATTGCCGCAATTTTGAGCAACTAAAGATGAGGCGCATCACGCCAAAGTTCGGCAGGCTGCCCAATGTGACGACCATCGCGAGTATAGACAGCAACCAGGCGCTTGATCTTGCAACAACAATCCAGCAGATCGTACGTGAAGAACTCGCCTGTACGTGCAAGTGGCTAACCGCCCAAGCACTCATCCCCCCTATCAGCCACCAGAGTTCGAGCGAAACGTTGCTTCATTCTCCTCGCACCGAGTGGCGGAGGGCTTTGAGGATTCTGATGCCACACCCTCAGTATCAGCCACGTCTATACGATAGAGCCCTGCCTATGACGCGCGATCACGACGAGCACAGCCACATTCTTATACTCAGGGTTCTCAGCCGGACTACGTCCCGCTGCGGCAAGGACAGTACCGACCCTACTACCAAGATGCGACTTACGGCGAATACAGTGGATTCCAGAGATGGCAGAAACCCGTTCTTCCACCTGATAACGAACTTCCTCGCCGACAGCAGCGGCCCAGGATTCGTTCCGGTGAATACAGTATAAACCGTGACCCTCCCGTGTGCTACAACTGTGGTTTCACTGGGCATATTGCTCGGTATTGCTGCCAACAACGCCGCAATCACGAAGGACACCAGCCATGTCTTCGCCACTAAGACCTGGTGCTTCATATGACCTGCGGACAACCGACTTGTTTCCAAGGGACCGTTTTTTGCACGAGACCAGACGCAGTGATTCGCCAGCATCCGAGCGGAGTTTGACACCACCATCCAACCGTTCTCGTCGCTCGCCGTCTCCTCTGCGTCATTCTTCTCCGCCGCCGGGAAACTAGCATCCGCGGCCAATGGAGGTAAGGTCGCCGGACGGTCTTTTCAAGATATACCTCTGCCTATTGTTATGATCAAAAACAAAGTGAATGTGTTGATTGATGGAATACCGACGATGGCGTTAGTTGACACTGGGGTGACTGTGTCTGTGATGAGCCTCACCTTCAGAAACCGCTTAGGTCGCAAAGTTATGTTTTCATGGGACGATACAATCACCTTTCGTGGCGTAGGCGGCGAGTGGCTTAATCCTCTTGGTGTATGTGCTGTCAGTGTTTCATTGGCTGGAAAAGTATTTGTATCAGAATTTCTGGTTCTATCTCGTTGTTCGCACGATGTCATTCTTGGTATCGATTTCCTGGAGCAATGCGGTGCTTCCGTTGACTGTGGTAGTGGGGAAATATCACTAAACAATTTGTTTCTACCGTCGTTTTCCGAAGAAGACTACCGTGGCGAAGACAGGAACACACTTAGTGTGATTGATGAAGTGATAGCACCATCTTGGTGCCTGACACCCGTTCGAGTCTCTTCCACAGCGGTTGATGATGCTTGTGTTGACCTCGTAGTGGGGCCTCTGCGCAAGAACTGTTTTAAGAAGGACATACTTGTGCCTTGTTCTGTTGTGTGCATGACGAAAGGAGTAGCAACATTGTGGGCGCTGAACTGTTCTGCCACGCCGGTTGTGCTTCCTCGCGGGATGAAGATAGCTCTCTTTGATTAAGCCTCATGCAACTCGATAGCAGCAATAGCTACGGACCTCCCCCACCTCTCTTCCTCTGCTTGCGATATTCGCCATAATGAAGATCTAATGCTCGCTATGATCAGCAAGACTCTCAGTACGACGGAACGGCAAGCGCTGGTGCAGGTCCTTTCCCGGCATGTTGCTGCTTTCGACTTCAAACATAGAGATGCACCCCTTCAGTTACCCTCGTCCCGCGCTCGTCACAGAATAGACACTGGCTCTGCACACCCCATCCGCCAAAAGCCCTACCGAGTGTCATCCTCTGAGCGCAAAGTTATCGCCGAACAAGTAAAGGACATGCTGAACAAAGGGGTCGTGCAAGAGTCGTCCAGCCCGTGGGCAGCCCCGGTAATTCTTGTCAGGAAAAAGGATGGTTCCTGGAGATTCTGCGTAGATTACAGGCGTCTAAACACTGCTGTGACGAAGAAAGATGTATATCCCTTACCACGGATTGATGACGTCATAGACTGTTTGCATGCCGCTTCCTATTTTTCAACGCTTGATTTGTGGTCAGGTTATTGGCAAATACCTATGGAACCCGGCGACAAAGAAAAGACTGCTTTCATAACTTCGGATGGCTTATTTGAATTT